>PVKN010033300.1:0-12068 GCA_004027915.1 Capromys pilorides
TCCTTAGGTCTGTTTTTACCAGTACCATGCTAACTTTATCACAGTAGCTTTGTAGCATAATTTTAAGTCAGGAATTGTAATGCCTCCTGTCATCTTTCTTGCCCAGGATTGTCTTTGCTTTTCTAGGTCTTTTTTGGTTTCAAATAAATTGTAGAAATGATTTCTCTACTTCTGTGAGGTATGCTGGTGGTATTTTGATAGGGATTGAGTGAAAAATCTGTATAACAATTTAGGGAGTATGGCCATCTTCACAATGTTGGTTCTTCCTGTCCAGGAGACTAGAATATTTTTAGAAACTTTAAAAAAGAAAAAAGAACATATATATATATATATATATATATATATATATATATATATATATAATGTGTTTTGTATATATATTAGGATGGATATATCGCTACTTTCTCTTAGTTCATTGAGAATAAAATTGTTTTCATATTGTTTAGACATGATATCAGGTTTGCATCTTGTCCTCTGAATAACTACTATGAAGGCAATATGCATTGTATTAGTTATTGTAACTATACTACTAGTTTTGAAACTGTTTCATTGCTGTTTTGTCATTTTTTCTAATTAAAATGAATGCAAAAAAACCCAAAAAACCATTAAACTGAAAATATCTTTGATGTCAACTTCATGCAGGTTAAAACTCTCAGGTGAAATGGTAATTTTGCCACATTTTTCTTTGGTTTTAGTCTACTTTGGCATGTGTTTTGTGTATCTTTGCTGTTATTTCCTGGGAAAACTTGTGCATTTGATAGTGTCAGAGTCTGTGAACTGTTGCAGTTCTGCTGAAATTATAATAGTTGGAACAGAGATAGCAGAAGAGTTATCAAGTACTGAGGTTTAATGATTAGCTTTTATTGTTTTGTAGATTATCTGAATCTGTAATTATTTTTAGCTCATGTAAAATGATACACCATATACAATGTAAATATAATTCAGAACAGTGTATATTTTTGTTGTATTGAGCCCACTTATGAATCTTGAAGTACAGAAATTTATTTACAACTTATATATTGGATTTCAAGTATAATGCCAAGCAGAATGAGCACCATAATCTACTCTTGAAATTTCATATGATATCACACACAGAATGCATTTATTCATTTAACAGATGATTTTTATCACCTATTATTTGGTAAGGACATCTTTAAATAAGTTGAACACAGGAGTGAATGAAACCACAATTTTATTTTTCTTTTTGAGACAGAGTCTTGCTTTGTAGTTTAGGCTCATCTGTAGCTCACTACATAGGCAAGGCTGGCCATGATATCTCTCTTACCTCAGCCTCCCTAGTGCTGGTGGCCACCCCACCCAGCATGGGAGACAGTGTTTATATCTCAAAGGTTTTATCTGAAAAGAAGTGGGATGGATAATAAGTTCAGCCTTTAAGATAATTTCAAATAATAATTACCTAGGAAAAAGATAATTTGAGAAATTATCTTTTCTGTGAGAAAAAAATAAATATTAAGTCATGTGACTTAAGGGAAGGGTCAAATTCAGAGGCTTCTGGATGACATCTTTGATACTGAGCTGAGACTGAATGACTGACAGCCAGTCGGGGAAGAGTGGGTAGGCAAGGCTGCTAGGCAGAAGGAGCAGCCACATCAAGCATGCTGAATTGAGAAGGCATCCTGTGGACTTGAAGAAGAGGAAACAGGATGAGGTTACAGTGAGGTGTTGGGGGATGTTGAGGCTGGGGAGAGAGCTTAGGAGAGAGCACAAAATGCCATTTAGGATCTCTCCCCAAAAAACATGTTTGCAAATGATTCTAAGAACAAAAAGAAGCCATTGGAAAGAAATGGGATTTTACTTGTACTGCTGTATGGAACAAAGGTTTTGGGGGCTCCAGAAAGGAAGCAAGAACACCCTGAAAAAGATGTTGGTGGGAGGGATAGCAGTGACAGTAGCACCGTAGAGCAGCAGACAGGGCAAGGGCTGATTTTCACCACAGCACTGACCAGAAGTGGGTTTGATTAAAAAGTGTGAGTGGGTGATCTGGGAGACAGGCAGCATGGGGGTTACTTGAGGAGAACTTCATGACTTTTGCTTCCAGCATTAGTTCAGAAGATGATGGTTTCCTTCTATGAGGGAAGACAAGGAGCAAAGGAGCCTAGAAGCTCAGGGGGAGCTCAGGACTAGAGATTCAAAATGAAGAGTGAAGAGTGTGTAAGTCCAGTCATGAGAATGAACACGATCATCACAGAAGTCTAGATAATAGAGGAATGAAGGAGGCCTGGATGGAGTCTGTAGAGAGGTTGAGAAGAGTGCCACATTAATGGGAAGAAAACAGGGACAATGTTGTGACACAGAGCTAAAGAGACTGAAGCTTTATAGAAGGCGGGAAATTAGTGTTTGGTCAACTCAGAGCAAGACAGAGAAGTACTACTGATTTCACATCAGAGACATTACCATGACTTTGGAAGGAATAAGTTTGGTGGGTTAAGATGAGAAACTTGAAGTGGGCTGCAGACCAAAGTTAAGAAGTAAGAAAATACAAGTGAAAAAATCCTGTATGCCTAAAACTTTTGGTGAAGGGATTCAGAAATGAGGGGATACAGTGTTTCATGTTCTTAATTATTTCCACAATTCTAGTCGTGAACTGAATCAGTCATGAATATACTCAAATTCAACAGATAGGTTCTATGTTGAATCGTCAGTGCTCAGTGCTGTTCAGTTGTTAGGCTGACTGAAGGGTCTTATGAGGTCAAGACTTTGATTTTGTAAGAGATAGCTTGCAGGTTTATGCTCAGTGGAATAATCCAGTGATTCAAAGAGGAAGATTGAAAACTTCAGAAAATAATGGGAGAAGGAATGGCATTTTTAGGCACAAAGAAAGGTTTTTTGTTGTTGTTGTTGCTCTTTTGTTTTCCGTGTAATAGGAGGAAGGTAGAGAATGCAAGTGGAGATGCAGGTAAGTTGATAAAGTTGGTGGTGGGAAGCCAAGGGAATTCTCATCTGGTTGTTACTCTTTTCTCAGCAAAGAATGGGCTGAGTTCCTGGGTGTGGTGGGGAGAGGGCTTGAGAGGTTAGAAGAGAGAGATCTGCAGCATGTCACAGAGTGGGAAATGTAGGAGAGTTCCTGGGCCCTGAGGAAAAATCCTCTAACATTCCTGGCCATCAATGTGCAGGGCAATCAGCCCATGGGGCTGATTCTCTCCAAGAACACTTGGTTTTCTAGGAGGAGGAGCAGAAGAAGTAAACCAGGTTGTGTTCAACTAAGCAGGATAATAGAGCTGAAGAGCGAGAAGGATAGGAGTGCCTAAGACACTGAAGCCTGTGCCAGCCTGGGAGAGGCAAAACACGTGCAGGGATGAGCCAGGCGGAACCTCCTGGTTTCCATTCAGCAGCGTGGCTGTTGGCAGAGAAGGGTGAGAAGGGGTGAGGAGGGAGGGTGCACTGCACAGGGCAAGAGCTTGGCACACTGACATTCTCACTGTCCTGTGCTCACTCATGCTGCCAAGTCACCCATGGCACCGGGCATGGCTGAACAAAGTTAAGTAATGGAAAGACCTGGAGAGGCCTAGTGTTTATTTCTGAACAATCTCTCTATGTGCCCAGGCTGACCTAAAACTTGTGATCTTCCTGCCACCTGACTCACTCAGTGTGGTTCTCCAGGGTCTGCTTTTGTCCTCAGGGATCCCTCTTCAACATCAAATGACATTGGTAATTATTCTTGAGTCTTTTGTGTCAGCAGTGGAAGAGAATTCTTCTTACCATCTTTTTCTGTGTTACTCCTACAGGTTTCTATTGTGATACCTAGAAAATGCTTTTTTTTTTTCCTCTAGCTGTTGTATCTTTCTCCTAACAGTAGACAACAACATCCTTGAATGCAGGAATTGTGTCCAGTTAATTTTTGTATTCTTGGTTCTCACTATGGTCTTTACATTTAGTAGGCTCTAAAATTTTTTATTGAAAAAAACAAGAAATTTACATCAACAAAAAATGAGCAGTCAAGCCATGTGAATACACAGAGGAATAAATAGCTCAGTGTGAGAAGCTGGTCTGAAGGCTGCCACTAAGAGATATTGTGAAAATGACAAAATTATAGAGATAGGAACAAAATTAATCATTGCTTGCAAACTGGGGAGGATGATGAAGAAATATGTGTAGATGACTCAGGGACTGTTAGGGACTATCCTGTACAACCTAGCCACACACACATGTATGTTCCAGTGTACCTGTCTGCACTCCTGTGTGTGCTGCATAGTGGGTAGGCTCCAGGGATAGTTGTATATCAGCATTGGCTTGGCAGCTATAATACGCAAACTAACTGAGGTAGGCTGTCAGTAGACAACAGTGACAGGTCTGCTGTCTACAACGCTGTGTGATTTTTGCGCAGTTATTCTGTACATTTATCACTGTTCTAAAAGTCTGCACACTTTTTTAAAGATGAAATTTAGGATAAGTAGTGGGTTCAAAAGGCAGCAGATGTCTTTTTATGAAAACACGCATACGCATGTGTCTGTGATAAAGGCAGATCTCACTGGTACAGCCTTAGCAGCCACCACTCTCTCCGTCCCTTTCCTACACATGTGACGTGGAAGGCCTGGCTTCATAGAGTGGCTGAAGACCCTTGGGAGGAGTGCCTGAGTCAGGCAGGCTGGGCTTGGCGTCTGTCTTGCCAGGAAATCCTGAGCTGTGGGGCCACTGTCTGTGTGAACATTCCAATTGAGGCACGGGAGCTGTGTGAAAGAGCCAGTGGGCCCTACTGTGTCTGTATTAGCACCGGGCCAGGCTTCAGCCCTGTGCTGGGTACATCTGGGTGTCCTCTGCTTCTCTTTTAAGAAAATACAAGTATGGAAAATGAGACTGAGTAACAGATGGGAAAAACTGGAAGGAAACAACAAAGGCTGTCTGCTTTTGTTATTGGACCACATTCAGGTCTCATTTAGACCTACAGCTGAGGTCTTGCTCTATATTCCATTAGATTCTGTTAAGCTCTAATTGAAAAAATCCCTACACCATTGCCCTCACACATTTTAATTTTTTCTTAGCTTCTCTATGACAGGCAAAGTGACTTTTCTGATTCTGAGTTTTTAAGGACAGAGTGTATCATGTGTGTTGAGGTGTGGAGATATGAAGATGAAATCATCAAGTCAAGAAATGCCTTGCTGCTGGGCCTGAAGGTGGATGCCTGTAACTCCAGCATTCGGGAGGCTGAAGCAGGAGGATTGCTGTGGTTTGAGCACAGCCTGGGCAATATAGTGAGATCCTGTCTCAAAAGAGCAAGAACAAGAATGAGAGAGAAAGAGAGAGAGAGAGAGAGAGAGAGAGAGAGAGAGAGAGAGAGAGAGAGACAGACAGAGAGAGACAGAGACTGACACAGAGAGACAGAGAGAAACGTCTTGCTAGGAAACATGGCCTGGCTGATAATATAGCTTGCCTTATAAATCCTCTGGCTGTGGTCTCAGTCACCATACCATATGTTTTATTAGGATATAGTGTCATATGGATTAGAAGCTATAGACAGTTACTTATTGAATTCAGAGCTTATATAGCTCCTGATGAAAGAGGGAAGTCTTTTTTTTTAAAAAGGGGACAATTTATATACTTAGCAAAGACTGAGCCAATACCATATAGCTAACATATACACACACATATTTATAAAAATAGGACATTAATATTTCTATGTGGCTTTTTCTCAGCTGTTTTAGTGTGGACAGTTCTGCCAAATGTTTGTAGGTTTAAAAGCAGTTCAAAGTGGGGTACAAAGAAAAGAAATCCACTTAAAATATCTCAGCTTGATTCCCATCACTCTGTACGAGGTTCAGCTGTGATTTGGACACTAACACTCTACCCTAAGCTTTGTGTGAGGAGGCAAATGTCAGACTGAAACAGGAAACTGCTGCAGGTTACTCTCCCTTTGTTGAGTTTCTCCTGCTTGTCAAACCACTGGGCTGCGCGTTGTTGTTCTTGTTTGTCACTGATAGTCTATCACAAAGCCCCTTCTGTTACTGTGCTGGACCTGAAACTCCCCACAGCCAGCGGAGCAGAGACAGTGCAGTGGAGCCACTGTGCAGGACCCTAGCACACAATGGGCACTGCTGTCACAGTGGGACAATCAAGTAGATCTCATGGTGGTATATTTTTTCCCATCATATGCATGACAGAAAGTCTAATGGACCCTGTTGGTTTCTTGAGTCACTTTTAAGGCCCTATAAAATGGCCTGTTATCAGTTTCATCAGTGTTCCCAAGATGTCTCTCTGGATGTCAGAAAGCCCCTGTGGTGGCTGTGTTCTCAGGCCTCAGGTCAGCAAGGAGCGGAGTGACTAGCTGAAAACCTATAGAGGAAACATTATTCATACTACATAAGAGAAAGGTACATGCAAAGGACAATTGTTCAGCGAATGACTGTTCCTTGGTCTCCTTCTTTATCGAGTTTTATTTCATAGCCTTTAAACCTTGGAAGGTTAAATGGCCTATATTATACTGTCTAAGTGGTCTAAGAAAGAATGTAGTTTGCAGTCTCTAATAATAAAACTGTTGGGGGAAAGGCAGAGACTGGGAATGTGATAAAAATAAAATATATTATCACTTCAAATGATTTTAAATCCAGGTTGGTATATGTAATTTTACATACTTATTTATTTGTTTATTTTTCAGACTATATAAACCTGCAGGCAGGTAGAGCCTGTTCCCTGATGGAAAGGAAAGATGAAAAAGAAAAAGGAGGAGGAGAAAGAAGAGGAGGAGGAGGAGGAAGAAAGGAAGGCCCCAATGGCAGTATAATTGTAGTTCTACAATTAAGGTGTTTTCTTGGGAAGAAATGTAAGAAAATGAAAACAAACAGTGAAATGACATCAGCTATTCTTAAAACCACCACTCTAAATTATAGGCATGCCTCTGAAATTTTCTAACAAAAATACTGCCTGCAGTGAAAAGCTGTTTTTCAAATATGCAGCAAGAATTTCCATCTGACTTAGATAATAGACTCTATCTACTATGAATGCATTAAGAATCTAAGCTATTTTTCATGTGTTGATTCCTACTACTGTTTCCTAAGTCTCCTAAAAACCTTGTTTTCCCTCTTGAGATGGTAGACACTGTACAGGACTCCTTACCAAGTGTTGACCAGCTTCCCACTGCTGTGACAAATACCTGGGAAGAAAGAGCCAGAGGAGTCCAGGACGAGATGCAGCTCCCAAGGCCACCCTCCTGAGACCTGCCCTCTGCAGCAAGGTGCACTTCCTAGTAGCCCATTCAGCACAAACTCCTCGGTGGGTTGGTCCATCTATGAGGTTAGCACTTTGATCCACTCACTTCCCAAGAGTTCATCAGCTACCTTTGGGTTATGTTGTAGCTCCAGACCATGACACTAAATGTGTAGGTTCAAGGTTGTCCTCTGGACTGTTATTGAACATAGTTCTCTGTCCACAAATTCAATGAAACAAACATTTCTGAGGGTAATCCTTGGCCAAATGGGGTCCCTGTTACTTTGTTGAGATGAGTTTAAGTTGGAAAGAATCCCACTGTCCATTGGCATGGGGAGCTCTGCTCAAGGCCTCATTTACAGTGTGGAGGGATCTCTTCCTCACCTCCACAGGTCCCCAGCCCCCTACTTACCACACAAGGTTCTTGTCAGGTCCCTTCACTTTGCACCGTTCTTCACTGTGTGCAGATCTCTTTGGTGCTTCTCTGTGGCATAAGTGTGGACCCTGTGAGGCTTTTGCTAAGCCATCTTCGGTGCAGAGTACAGCATTTTTTTGCCAGCTCCAGGAAGGTTTACCCAAGGACATAGCAGTGGGTGCTTCTTCCCATAACTCCCAGGTCTGTCCTTTTATAACCACCTCTTGAGGATTCATCCTTTCATGCTGAAGGAATCACAGAGCCCTCTCTTATCACCACAATATCCTCCTTGGATTATCTGTAGGAACTGAGCTTTAGGAAACTAAAGCAGTAAGATGGACTATTTTCTTTCCTGATGAACTCCTCTCTCTTCTGGGCAATAAATTGAGAGCAGGCCTTACTGCTTGGATGGGAGAAAGGAGAAAGACAAAGTAAGGGAATGAGACAAATCATTTATAGTTCAAAAATTAACATTATTCTATGACTAGTGGCATACTGTATTTTATTCAGAATAATGCTCATCCATGTAATACATAATTCATATTGGCCATGGAGCAATTTCATCTTGTTTTTCTCAAACAAAATCCAAGAATTCAAACCTATGAACTCATAGGCCCCTGCCAGACCTACTTCTTCATGGTATCTAGGAATTTGTCTCCCTAGTGCTTGAATCATTCTGTGAGCAGTGGTGGACTCTCCTTGTCTCTGTTGCATGGTTGGAGATTCACCTGGAATTTTATCTCTTGTTTATAAGTGAAAGTCATGGTGAGGTTTCTTTGATGCTGAGCTGCAGGAGCAGACATATGACAACTGAATGCCACATGATCTTAGGAAATGATCAAGAAATGGGGAAGGCTCACAGTGGAGTACATGGGTGTTTCTCAGTAGACATTAGAGCAGCATTATCAGCATCACCTTGGAATTTACTAGAAATGTAAATTCCCCAGACATACTGAATAAAATCCCTGGGGATATTTGTCCTTTGACAAGCACTCTTTGTAGTCATGGCACATGTTACAGTTTGAGAACCCCTAGAATAAGAATGGTTAACTTGATTCATACTTTATATTCCTTGTGGATTCACTTGGGTTTTCCTTGGTTACAACATGTACCTTTGGTTTTCCTTTATGCTGAGGTTAGGGACATGTTTAAGTGACTATGTGTAGCATGTATTTCCCGAGAGGCAATAGAGAAAGGTGAGTACTGATGTAGGTTCTCAGGGAAGAAAGCTTTGCATCAAATCACAAGTTGCAGCCCTTACTATGTGACCTTTGTCAAGCCATCAGTTTCTCAGTGCTTCCATCTTCTCATCTAAGAAATTAAGATCCTGAAGTAATCACCCATTCTCCCGCACAGTAGTCTGACATGGTGCTCAAAGAAGAGTGAGGCTGTCCAAACTGGATGCTTGCAGTGGGGCTCAGCATCTGTTCGAGTCTGTTAAACATGGACAAGGAATATGTTCTCTGGGTCAGGTCTGAGACTGACATCATCTTCACCTGGAATGAGCTTGTTGTCTGACTTAGAAGAACTAGGCATGATAAGTTTGTAACCCTCATAGGTTTCTAAGATTCTCTAATAGCATTGAGGGGGAAACAAGGACACAATAATGGGAATAAGTTTTGAAAGCATGGTTCAAGTGGAGTGAACAGATCTATCACCATAACTGAGGAAAGATCAGCACAGCTGCTGTAATATAATCATAATGAAAACACCACTAACTGGTCCCAGTTAACAGCTGCTACTTGCAGGGACCTGTTCGTGAGTTCAGAATTAGTATTCTAAGGAAAATTATGAAACAGATACTTATAACATCTCCAGTATATGACTAGGAAGTCAAGACTCAATGTGTTCAAGGAAACATAGGTATAAATGTAGGAAGTTTTGACTCAGAAATCTGTATGCATTGGGGTAAGGTTAAGCTTAATTGTCCACTTGGTTGGCTTGTGAGTACCAGGCAGTGGAGGTGCACCCACAGCCCAGGTGTGATAGCCAGCAGTTTGCTATCCTTGATAGCTCTGAAAGGTCTGCGATCACCGACCTAGGGGATTAGCAAAGCACACTTCCTTTTATATATATATATATATATATATATATATATATATATATATATATATATATTTTCAGGACCGAGGTACAAACTCATGACCTTGTACTTGCCAGACAGGCACTGTGCCATGGAACTATCTCCCTGGACCTCAAGAAGCTTAATATTTGAAACAAAGGACTTTATAGAGAAAGAGAGCACTGGCCCTGGGAATACCACAGACCATATGGGGTGCCGATCCCCATGAGCTAAGTGAGCTGGCAGTGCTCCGCCAGTGAGGAGATGTTTTTCCTCTCTTGTTCTATGGCAAGTTCAACTCTGTTATGTAAACTTTCCCTTGTTAACTTTCACTGAATATGAATACCTTTTTGACCTCATGCAAAGATTTTTCCAAGGAGAAAAAAAAAAATTATTCATCATGGTGTGATGATTAATTTATAAATAATTTTAGCTGAACGATTTCATTGGGGTTCAGTAAATTTCATTGGGGCATATTCTTTAAAAAAGAAGAAATGAAGGGAAAAGGAACAAAGAGAAAAATTACTTGCTGGAAAGCAAAACGAATGTTTCATTTAGCACAATTTTTTAAAGAGGAAATAAATATTTCACTTGCCTTTCATTAAAAGCTGGCATCTGAGATCACAAGAGGCAAAACAATCGTGAGCGCCTACAGCCCCCTGTGGTGCCCTAGAACTTACTATCAGGACGTAGACGCAGCCTTCGCAACGAAGCCTAACTGCGATTGGCTTCCCCATTGTGCTCTCAGGTGAGAAATATGTAAACATTTTGTATAGTTTCCCTTGGTTTTGAGGCTGATACAATACATAGGTCAATCAAGCTGACAACATTGAAATTGTTAAAAGTTTTTTTCAAAGTCTTCTGGGAATGGTAAACAGGATACAGTCTTTTATTCTCATTTCCCTTCATGAAATGTACTCCCTTCTTTTGGAACACATGATAGTTGCTGTGCATACAGATAGGTCCGAACAATGCTGCCTTGACATTCAAGCATTTCGCCTTCTATGCAGTACAGCCTGTTTGTCCTTTTAAACTTGGCTACTGGGCCAAATGCAAAGGAACCACTGTGTGACTTTTTTGCTTATCTTCTGTCCCCAAGCTACAAAGTTAATGCTTGTGTGTGTCAGGTATCACCTAGGGACTTAAGAATGAGACTTTCTACAGTTAACTCAATCCCATGACCTGTACTACATTGCCTTTGATTTGGAGGCAGTTGAGTTAACTACCAAGGCTGCCCACTACATTAATTGGAATCAAATTCACCTGAAATGTGGGTACACAGTAATTCCTAGTTCACTTCATAAAGGCTTCAGGCAGACTCTGTTTCATACTAAGGTGAGCCTGCTGGTGGGAAATGGCAGTGTATGCCTTCCTGTGTGTGATGCTCTAGCAGGCTTGCTTCTTAAAAATTGGGAAAGGATTTCAAAAATTCACAGGCATTGTGCAGTTTAAATAACAACCTTATACTCTGCTTTCTACCAATGCTGATTTAAGTTATTTTATCTCACTTATCACTGGCTGCTTTTCTGTTTCTCTCTTCTTTCTGCATGTGCACATATATTTTCAGCCAGTTTAGAGCATGTTACATATATTAGGAGGTAAAATATTCCTTTACCTCCTAATACAGTGGTTCCTTGGTTCCCAAATTTAATTTGTTCTACCATTTTGCAAAAGATGACCATGATTGTGTTTGTGTGGGAAAGATGGCTGCATTTGTGTTTGTTACTCACATAGAGTTTACAAACAGAAACATGGTTTTGCTAAATGCTTCTATTTATAAGCCAAATTATTTATAACGCAAAGCCTTCATGAGATCTGGCAAGATAGCTTAGCGGACTAAGCATCTGCTTAGGCAAGTGCAGGGACTGGGATGATTCTCGGTACCAATACTCGCTGTCCTTACCCGTGGATGTGGTGAGCCAGCCACCAGGTCTGGGTGTGGTGGCGCACACCTGTGATCCCAGTGCCTGAGAGGCTGAAAACAGGAGGATCACTATGAGTCTGAGCTATGTAGTGAGACCCTGTTATGGTTTGTGTACAGGTATCCCCCCAAAGCCTCATGCAGTCATGGGGCAGCTTCTGGAATTTGTAATTTATTATTGTAAAAATGAGTGCTGCACCTCCCCTGGGGCAGGTGATTTGCATTTCAGTGTAGGGTAGGAAGAGAAGTTAGCTGCTTGAGCTGCTGCTAGATCTCTCCCAGCCAGCGCTTTTGCTCTTAGCTGCCACCATGAAAGGTTGTTTCTGCCATGTGCCCCTCTACCTTAGAGCCAGCTAAATATGGACTAAAATCTCCAGTAACAGTGAGCTAAATAAACCTTTCTTTCCCTCATTTTGAGTGTCGGGTGTTTGTCCCAGCAACGAGAGAAGAGTAACTAAGACAGACCCTATACCACCAAAAAAAAAAAAAAAAAGTTCATGAACCAAGGCACC
>PVKN010033301.1:0-12068 GCA_004027915.1 Capromys pilorides
TACTGAAGTGGTAGGATTCAGTCTACAGTGGTAAAATGTAAATTAACAATGCAATTGACATGCATGCAGCATTAACTGCTCTACATCATCAAAATAGATGTTCCAGTGTTTGTATTCTATAAAAATCTGAGCTTTTACATTTTTGCTTTTCATAAGCTCATTTGTGATTCTTGTATTAACTCCTTTTTATCATGAAACAATACTGTACTAATAGCAAGAAAACCCAATGTGAGAGACTGTTGAGCAAAAAACATAGTTACAATAATTGCAGATTATATACTTGCAACAATACAATGTGCTCTGGGGGTGGGAGATGGAAAGGAGGAATGGTTTTCAAAGTTTAAAGATCTCAAAGACTATGGGGAGTAAACTTGAAAAGTGTAAGATTAGAAAGCCAAAATAAAGTATATGCGATAACCTTTTATGATAAGGACTACAGATTTTGGTTATTTGTTTGTTTGCTTGTTGTGTTTGTTTGTTTCTTTATTTATTTTGTGGCTGGCCCAGCCTGCCCTGGTGGTGGGGCTGGTGCAGCATGTGGCGCCGGGGATCGAACCACAGTCCCTGCAGTTGCCTGAGCTTCCCTAAGCAGGCGCTTTAGACCACTGAACCATCTCGCCGGCCCCACAGATTTTGGTTTTTAATCTACAGAATTTTTGAAAAGACATGACCCAAATGTGAATAATTATATATACTTACCAAAAATATTGACAACTGCTATGGTACAGATGTTTCATCTGAAGATGCAATCTACAGGGTGGGAATATTAGTTTTGTACTGTCACCTTAAAGTGATGGAGTTTTAAGGGAGATCCACAGATTCTTGATGTGCCCTAAAAGAGGATGCTGGGATCTTACTCCAGTACTCTTCCTTTTTGCTTCCTGGGTTGTAATTTTAGTGGTTTGCTTCTATATTCCATTGTCAGAGGCCAAAAACTGACTCAGCCATCTGATCTGGGAATTAAACTTCAAAAACTGAACTAAGCAACTTTTTCTTCATACATGTTCTATTGTACATTATTTCACTATAGTAACATACTGCTGATTAATACAACTAAATGAACTAATTAGTGGTGTGCTGTTCATAAATATTATCTAATTTCCTTGACTACTCAATTAAGTATATTTTTGTGGTAAATTATATTAAGCCCATGTCACAGATGAGAAAAGTGGGACCCAGAAAAGGTCATGAAGCTTATTCAAGATCAGATGATTAGTATAAAACAGAAGCACTTAAGATTTTGAAAGCCAGACTATTAATATTTTCCTTGCCTAATAAATCTTTTATAAAATCATACATTTATGAAGTATCATATCACTAGAACCCCACAGGTTTGTAAGTATTTTTGGTGGGAGTGTTTACTCAATGTCAACAGGGTCACATTTCATACAATATAACATCATTTTTAACCAAGTGAGTAACTAGACTTATGTATTCATGTTAGTTTTGTGTAGTGGTTGATTGCATTAACTTGAGAAGTTTAGAAGCTTAACTAAATTGGCTCAGCAATTCTACACTCCCTTTCATATCATTATGTAGAAGATATTAAAGGGAAATGAAGGGAGGACTTGCTTCAGTTCTTCAAAGGAGCTCCCATCTTTACCTTCAGCTTGGATATTGAATCCTGGCTGCTAGTGCACTCTTTGGCTTCTGCCTTGTATCCTTCTGCCTTCTGGTAGAGATTCCTGAGCCTTTCATTGTAGATCTATGGGCTTCCAGGCATGGATATTTTTGATCTCCAGTGTTCAGACACCCTCTCCATGCTTCCTCATCTAATTGTGTGCCTGACTGCCATAAACTAATCTGGTAATTTCTTATATACTTGTACATCTTGTGTTGTATCTATTTCTCTGTAAAACCCTAACTGATGCAGATTTTGGTACTGGCAGTGGGGCTACTGTTGTGATGTTGTCAGGCCACATGACTTGAGAGCCTTGGGAATTAGTTTGGAAAAGTTTTAACAGACTGGGCAAAGAGGCAGCTCCGGTACACTGTAAACTATACTGGAGACTCTGGTTGGAGCCTGGAAAATCGAAAACACTGATGGCAATGCTGCCAGTTAAGATGAAGCTCAGGAGGCTTTAACTGAGAACTGCACCGACTACTGGACGGTAATATATTGCACTCTGGCAGAATTTGCTCTGCATTTGCTTGTGTTTAGAGATATTACCTGGGTTTCAAGGATGAAATACAGAATGCTATTAAAAACAGGACAAAAAATAAAATAAAGCCTTTGTACCTAAAGATATTTAGATTTCAGGAGACCTCTTTTTTTAGTCTTGCCACTAATGGGAAATAAGGGCTGGAATAGTTTTTTTAATGTTTTTATTGACATTTTTTAGATATAAGTTTGTGTTCATGCAATACTGCACATATCTAATTGAAATATTAATAAATCTAAATAGACTAAAACATGTTAACATTTCACCAAAATGCCGCTAGACACTAGTGTAAGAATTTATGTATGGTTAACAAGTTGACCAGAAGTGGATTGTGGTAGATTGCCAACTTGTGGTCAACTTGTTACACCCAAAAGAACTAAACTAGTATGGTGCTGGGTGTGGGAGGACCACCTCACAATTATTGCCAGCAGTGTATTTCTAGTTCAGCTCATACAATTCAATGATTTACTGAGACCCTGTCTAAAAAAAAAAAGAGGGAACAGTGTGGAGCTTAGAGTGAAGGTCAGCATTTCCATTGCTAGCACTACCAAAAAATACTAATAAAGAAAAGAGGTGTAGAGCAATGTCTTAGAATTACTTGCAAAGTTCTTTTAAAAAATAATGGCTATTTAGCTCAACTGCAGATTTAAATAAATCAGAATATCTGCAGGGAAAATTTCCAATTGCACTTCCAAGAACCATCCTAGGCGATTTTAAGTTCCATACAAATTTGAGAACTACAAATCTAGATATAAAGCTAAGGACCTACATGGTTTATAGAACTTTAACTGTAACTAATCTTTGAACACTTACAGATAAAACCAGTTGACTCTTATGAATTGAAAAAAATAACCTTTCTATTAATTTTGTTTTTAATAATACAGGAGCTAGTTTCATATTTATCATTTAATCTCATTATAGCAGTGCTAGAGTTAGATGTGGTATACCTAAAAGCAAATACATCTATATGTAGTCATACAAACACTTTACACATTGGACAATTCAATTTTGTTTCTTCTAAGAGGTTTATTTAAGTATAAATTAAAGAGAATTGAGGTGACAATTATTAATACCAGTAAGATTCTAGGAACAATAGAAAAAGGGCACAGTTTCTCAGGTAAGATGCGTAGAAAAGAGAACAGTCATACCTGTGGGCGGTGGAAAGATGTAAGGGGAAAAGAAAGATTTAAATACTGTTAATGAGAAGTATTTTAAAATATCTTAAATTGCAGCCCTCTGTTCTTTACAGTACATATCCTGGGGTTTGGTATAGAACATTACAGAAATATCTCTGACACTAGATTGTTCTTTTTACTGGGAATAAATATTAATATCAGATCCTTTGCAATATTGTCATACCTACCATCTACTGATCACATACTCACTTTCCTACTTCTTAGGTAGACACTATTATTCTAGTTTTATAAACAATGTCTATGAAAAGTACTTACAGCTACACAACAAACCAGTGGCAATGTTGGAACCTGAACCCAGATAAGCTATCCTGACATACATTCTGAGAGGGAACACAAAATGAATTTGATTATTTGAGTCAGAAATCTGAACAAGGCAGTCTATGCTAGAATAAACTCTGGAGAAAGATATAAAAAACAAGATCTAGTGGCTCTGCCACCTTGATTACATATTGTTCACCTGTGTGAAACTATACTTTACCAATCATATAACGTTTATTTTTAAACTGTATGTACATACGTACGTATGTCATATAGCCAGCTCAGCCTGCCCTGTGGGTGGGATTCGTGCAGCATGTGGTGCCAGAGATCAAACTGTTGTCCCTCTGGTTGCCTAGTGTTATAGTTTATGTCTAGTTGTCCACCCAAAGCCTCATGTAATCATGGGGTGGGGACTTCTAGAGTTTGAGACATGAGTCATGATCCACTGGGATTATGTGTTTTAGTACTGATGGGGTACAATTGGCTCCTCCCTGGAGCATGACCTGGGCCTGCCTAGGATATGACTGGCTCCTCCTAGAGCGGGATCAAGGGCCCATCCTGGGGTATGATTGGCTCCACCCTAGGGCACAATGGGCCCAGGTCAGAGTGACTGAGCACAAAGAGACTTTTTAAAGGGCTGTTGCTCTCTGCTCCGCTGGCTGTTCTGCTGCCATGAACTGGATGCCCTCTGCCCTGTTCCACTCAGCCTTAGGCCAGCCGAATATGGACTGAAACCTCCAGCAACTGTGAGCTAAATAAACCTTTCCTTCCTTCATTTTGAGTGTTGGTATTTGTCCCAGCAACAAGTAAAAGTAACTAAGACAGAATTGGTACCAGAGAAGTAGGGTCGTTGCTGTGGCTATACCTGGCAATGTGGATTACAAGCTTTTGGGAATGGTTTATGGGAAGAGATAGGAAAGGTTCAGAGATGTCGCCTAAAAGTGAAACACTGGAAAAGCCCCAGCTGGGAGATCCTGGTCAGAACTCAGACCAGAAGACTGGCTTGAAGCCTGGGTATAAAGAGTGGCTTATGAGCAGAGATTGGAAAAGTTTAGAGAGGTCCTCTACTTGTGAAGAGCTGGAAAAGCTTCAGTTGCTCTGTAGGGGAAGATTCTAGTCAGAACTCAGACCAAAAGACTGACAGAAGGGTAGTCTGTAAAGACCAGGTTGAGGAGGTTTCTGCTGAGGACAACATTGGTTGTTGGACTCCAGATGATTTGTGCTATGGATTGGCTGAAAGTCTGTAGGAATTTTGCGCTGCCCAGGGACACTGCCTAAGACTGAGATTAAGCATGGAGGACTGATTAATTTTCAAGAGATATTTCAAAGCGGTAAACTACTGGGGCAGTGGCATGGTTGTTACTGGCAGCTTTTAGGCAGATTTATGTCAAGAATCAAGAGCAAAGAGTCAAGCAGGATGATGTAAGATGTGAGTTTGGCCAGAAAGGAAACATCAGGAAAGCTTTGGACTGCAAAGATGGAGCTAAAAGGATCTCCATTGCTGGGAAAGAACCAAAGAATCAAAAGGATGGCCTGAGGGCATCACAAAAGGTGGCAGCTCTCTACCCTTTGCAGCCTCAGAATTGCAAGGGAGAGAAATTTTGCCTTAAGAAAGCCACAGAGACCCAAGTACCACAATGGCGGCAGCTGACAAACCAAAATGGCGCCAGCATGGAGAATTTTTTTCTCGGAATCAGGTCAGAGTGTTCAGCAATCTAGTCCCTTGACCCCTGCAGCCAAGAGACAGGGAAGCCTGGCTACCGCTCCAGCTGGCAGTAACCCTTGGCATCATCCATGTGGCATTCATTTTAGGAGCATTCAGAACACAGGATGTCTGAGATTAAGAAGGCTTCCACCTCGATTTCAAAAGAAGGTCTGGGAGGCCAGACAGTGTGGTCCTGAGAGGGCAGTGTGTGAAGCAGGGAGTGAGAAGCCAATTCAGTGGAAACCCCAAAAGTTTGGAAAAGCCAGAAATGTGGATTGTCTAACAGAAACTGGAAAGGGGGTGCAAATCTGGCTTAAGAGAGAAGCCATTGAAACTACCACCAACAGTTCCATAGGGGCAGAGCCGTGTAAGGCCTTTGGAGGTCACAACTCAGCGAAGACTGCTTCAGATATTCCAGTTGGAACTATGGGATTTAATGTTTACCCTGCAGGATTTTGGACTTGTGTTTGTCCCAGTGTTTTGTATTACCCTGTTGTTTGCAACTTTTGGATTGATAATGTTTATCTTGTACCTCTGACTGTTGGATATGCTTAAGTTTTCTTTTATACAGGGGCTCACACTTCAGAATTTGCGTTGGATCCTGGAGACTTGGGACTTGGACTTTTCAGTAATGCTGAAACTGTTGGGACTTTGGCAACTCTTCCAGATGGACTCAAATGTCTTTTGTACAAAGGGATGTGCATGAGACTTTGGGGGTTCAGGGGCAGAATGTTATGGTTTATGTCTAGTTGTCCCCACAAAGCCTCAAGCAATCATGGGGTGGGGACTTCTAGAGTTTGAGACATGAGTCATGATCCACTGGGATTATGAGTTTTAGTACTGATGGAGTACAATTGGTTCCTCCCTGGAGCATGACCTGGGCCTGCCTAGGATATGATTGGCTCCTCCTAGAGTGGGATCAAGGGCCCATCCTGGGGTATGATTGGTTCCACCCTAGGGCACAATGGGCCCACGTCAGAGTGACTGAGCACAAAGAGACTTTTTAAAGGGCTGTTGCTCTCTGCTCCACTGGTTGTTCTGCTGCCATGAACTGGATGCCCTCTGCCCTGTTCCACTCAGCCTTGGGCCGGCCAAATATGGACTGAAACCTCCAGCAACTGTGAGCTAAATAAACCTTTCTTTCCTAAATTTTGAGTGTCGGGTATTTGTCCCAGCAAAGAGTAAAAGTAACTAAGACACCTAGGCAGGCACTTTAGACTCCTGAGCTATGCTGCGGCCCAACTTTACCAATTATAAATGGTACAGTTGACTATATCACTAAGACTTTTATCTTCTTAACTTGTGAAGGCAGTTTTAATCGGAATATAAAATCATGGCTAGAGAGATAGCTCAGCAGCCCAAATGCCTGCTTGGCAAACATAAGGACCTAAGTTCAATCCCAAGTACCATATGCTGTGCTGACTGGAACACCAGGGCACACATGGTGTTGGCTATGGAAACAGGGCATGGCGGTATATGCCTGTAATACAGGAGTTGGGGAGGCTTAGACAGGAGGATCACTATGAGGCAAGTTAAGCTGTGTAGCAAGACCTTGTACCAAATAAATGATTAAAAAACGACAATCTAAATAAGAGGAATTCATATTTGTTCCAGAAAGCCAGTAAAACATAAAACTGCAAGACTTCAAGTCTATACCAAATTTGGCAAGAAAGGTTTATCATCAGTATAACTGAGGCTCAAAGGGAAAAGTTATATTTGCTACAATCACATAAGCAGGCCAGTGAGACACCTCGGCAAACTAAGAGCTTATTTAGGAAAGCAGAGGGATGGAAGTCCAATCCCTGGCACCATGTGCCATTCCACACTCACCCTGGGGCACACTGAGTTGAGCATAGGCATGGTGGATCACTATAAATCCGAGCTGTGTAGTGAGAACCTGTACCAATACATAAATTAAACACACACACGCACACGAGTAATGTGAAGGCATTGGAAGTTTGAAGCAAGACCTACATATTCTCTTTATTGTGCTCTGCCTTCTGAAGTCTTTAGAATTTTTATCACCTTTTAATTCTAAGAAGTTAGGATATTCTTACACTCACTTCATATAATCAGTGAAAATACTATGTGACAAAATTGGAACACATGACCTACAGTAGTGTTCTACAAATACAATACTTACTTCTCATTCTCTATTGATAATCATCAGGGGCAGAAAAGTTCTTGTTTATAATAAAATAACGAAGGGATCATCATGCACCCTGTAACTTAATCTATGTACCTCAGAAATCAAATGTTCTATAGTTCAGCAAGTGCCTAAATGTATTCAACATCAGATATACAATATAAAAAGTTTCACTTTCATTTTTACGACCCTAACTCGCTAATTGCCTTAGATTACAAATCAGTTGTGGCCAGAAAAATCATAATACCCCTAAAGGATAGCACAGCATGAAATATATTTCTCTTCATTCCTTCCTTTAGTGTATCTCAATGCAACTGTAGCACCCATTATGTCTTGAGTGCTACTGATTTTATGAATAATTACGTTCTAACAAGAACAAGACAGAACATAAATTGTTTAATATAAAAAGCTATATTGGTTTTATTACTTTATGGATTAAAAATCATCACATTATTTTACTTAATAATCGTAATATTCTGTACCTCTTTTTGGTGGTACCAGGGAATGAACTCAGAAGGGCAACCACTGAGGTATGTCCCCGGCCTGATGTACTTGTAATTGATATTAATCGAGTGTTTTGTGGGTAACACACGTCACCTTTTGGGAAATTACCTTTTGCTCTTTCAAGAATTTACTGTATCTACGTACAACCTTTGAGGTGCACAATATTTTCACATTTTACAGTTACGGAGACATGAACATGGGTTTCTGATTTAAGTGCTGGGCATAACTCCTAAAAGCAGTTTCAGTGTCTTAGAGTAAATATTACCTTTATTTTAGACACTGGGTAGACCAGGAAGAGAATACGGTTTAACCTTTATCCACTGTCAAATGAATACAGCTCTTAGATCCTCGACCTCTGACCCGTTCCAGTCCCATTTCTCAGTACACTACACGGTCTCTTTAATGTTAAAACTTTGTATATGCACACATTCTTTCATTTACCAACAAAATTACAAATTTTGTAACCATCTTTGAATTTTCTACCATTCCCACTTACAGAAAACGTAGTGATTATAATAGATTGGGGAAATTGCAAGGTTTTGAGAGAAATGTAATTTAGTTTATGCCTTAAGATCTTGCTCAATCCAACTTAAAAATTCCAAAGAAAGTGTCTTCTGTGTTGAAGTATCAGAAGCAATTTCAACCCTAGTACTTCAGTGTCTTTGTTCATCTTAGAAATTTCGAACACAATCCGTTTGTAGCAATTTATGTTTTGACTTCACGCTTTTGTGGGTATTTTATCTCACTTTCCTTAATTCGAGTTCCTTGTGCGCAGGGGCGGAAGGTCTATCTTGCAAGAAATAACCTAAAATGGGCTGTAATACGTGGGCTACCCACTGGACAAACGACGAATAGTTAGGCTAGCCCTTAACAAAGTGCAAGGCTGAGGTCTGGCAGCACACCACTGCAGTCAAACGCCCCTCATTCCTGTCATACACTTCCTTCTCGGTGAAAGAAACCAAAGTGAAGGCGCCCCAGAAAACCAGAGCAAAGGAACAAAATGAACAATGGGTGACAAGTGAAGGGCAGGAAGGACTGGCAGGAGCGGGGTGCGGTGGGGGCGATGAGGGCGCGGGGTGGGCCTCTCCTTAGCTGGGGGCGGCACGGGAGAGGTCGCGGGGAACGAACGCGTCCCACCCCGGCAACAGCACCGGGCACGGCCGCGCTGCAGCTCTCACCCGGCCGGCCGCTTCACTCACCCTGAACCCGGGCAACGTAGAGCCGCCCCCGGGACCGCCGAGTTTCGCTTCCCCAATTGTTTGGAAAAGAACTGAAAACAAACCGGGTCGACCAGGGGTCACCACGGGCTTCCGGTTTCCTCGAAGACACCGCTGCTGGCCCCGAAAAGGTGGCGGCTCCGGGTCCACAGCGCACGGATTCCCATCTCGTCGGCCCCGGCCCCGGCCTCGGCGGCGGCGAAGCGCAACCTTCCGCCGGCGACCGCGGAGCTCAGGGAGGAGGAGCGGGCCGAGGCGCCGGGCCGGCCCGTCTCCCGGCAACGCGAGCCCTCGGGGTCTCCGCCCGCCGGCCGCGTCAGGGCTCGCGAGGGGAGGAGAGGCACTGTCGAGCCGGGCCGTGGAGGTTGGGCCGGTGCCCGGGGCCTCCGAGGGGCGGCCACCGTCCGCGTGCCGCCGCCAGGACTGCGCGAGGAAACCGGAAGTCGGGCCGAGGCGCGGGCGGGGCTCGCGGGGAGGGGTTCGCGCGGACTACGCATCCCATGAGTCTCTGCGACAGGGCGGGGCGCGCTGGCGGCGACGTGTGGAGGCGGAGAGGGGCCGGGTAAGAGCGCTTGAGGCGCAGTGGCTCCAGGGCCGGGGACGCGTCACGGGGCGCCCTCTAGCGTGTCCCTGCCGCTCTGCTTGGGCTAGCGTGGCTGAGCCGTTCGGCGCGCTCCTTGGGGCGGTACGCCGGCTGCGTAGTCGCGGTGTTTGGAACCCTCAGGCGCTCGCTCTAACGCGTTCAAGTCGAACGCAGGCTTGAGGGGTTGCTGAGGGGCCGGGCGTGTTCGCGGACTGACGCGGGCCGCAGCGAGCCGCTCGTCTGTGGACTAGGAGGAGACGAGGAGTGCGCAACGCTGTGGACGGTGCCTAGAGGGGTTGCCGCCGCCGCCGCTGCCGCTGCCGCTGCCGCTTTAGGGTGCTTCTGGGCAGTACAGTATTGGGCTGTGGAGTCACGAAGTGATTACAGTCCTGTGCTTGCAGACAGAAGAAACTCAGACACTGTAGGGAATTTTTGGTTAAACAACGAAAAGACAACACTCTCTAGGAAGTGTATGTGCTTTCCCTGCCCGTTAGCAACACTTAGCACCGCTCCTCCACTCCTTAAGTATTATTTTGTCACGCTAAATCCTACATTTTTTCAGTGTTGGTTTTTTGTTTGTTTGTTTTTGCGTGCACCTTAATAAATTAGCCCGACTGTCAGCTCAGTGGGGTGGTTCAACTTAAGGGTTTACTTCAAAATACGTTCTAGTCTCTGTGGTTTAAAACTTCACAGTTTTTAGGAAGACCACATCTTAAAGTTAGATACTTCAGGAAAAAAAAAAAAAAAATTAAGATCTCTATTAATGTAATGAGAGGGCTGGGGCTTATAGCTCAGCACTACAAAGGTACAAGGGCAAGGTCCAGAGTTTGATTCCTGTGTCAAAAGAAAAAAAAAAAAGCAGCAAACTATTGTATTTAATGTAATGAGAAAGATGCATTTGCTTTAGTTGGTTGGACAGGGAGATGGAAGAGAGCAATAATTTTTAATATCTTAAGCAAGATTCAGAGCAGTTTTTTTAATATTTTGAGCAAGAATCAGTCCTTACCTTTTAAAACTGTTTTGTTTTTCTGATAGACTTTATGAATTTTCAATTTAAAGATTATCTATTGAAGCAGTACTATATGTTTTGGCCAGCAAAGTTTTGAACAGTCTTAAAAAGTCAGTTGAGATATGCAGGGTCATCAGAAGTAAAGTGACAATCTAGATTTTAATTGAAGATGCCATAGTGTATTTGTTACTGAACATTCATGATAGAAAAAACTAGAAAACTGAAAATGAATGAAGTTTTTTTCTATGTGTTGAGAAAATGGTATTGTCTTAAAATACACATCTCTCAATTAAATTTTTAAAAACCTGGTTTTATTAACAAAATGTTTGACTTAGACACTTATTTTTTTTAAGCAGAATAGATTTATTGAGGGAAAGAAAACTCTTGTCAGAGAGAGGGACAGAAGAGAGGTCCCAAGCAGGTTGTCCCCCTGACTTAGATACTCTTGATGCCTGAAATTTTTTTAAAAATGCTGCTTAAAGGTCATTATGAACAGAAATGAGATACCACTGGAATTCTACCACCTCTTCTTTCACCATTTGTCCTTGACTTCTCACCAATCTTTAGCCAGTTGCTAATGATGCAATTCATATTCACAACAAAATCTTATTTTTTTAAAATTTATTTTTGGTACTAGGAATCAGGCTCAGTACCTTGCACTTGTCAGGCAGGCACTTGTGCCACTGAGCTATTTTCCTTCTCCATTTTTGACATTTTATAATGCTTATAATACATTTATTTGATTAGTAGTGTTATCATTTTGTAACAATGTAAAATAATTTTTTACAGCTTTTCTCTGGAAATTTCAATTTTGTTGTTGTAGGGAAATGTGTTAGAATGCTTAAGGTATTTTCAGAGAAAAATACATTAAGCTTTTGTGGGAAGTGAAAAGAAAATATGAATTCAATGCAAAGGGGTGATAAGCACGTTCTTAACAGTGAAAGATTTTCTTCACGTACTTTTCAAAAGAAAAGGTGATGGTAGATAAGTTACTATGGTATTTATGTTCCATTTATAAAACAGACACGTGATAGACTCCTCTCTCTAGCATGTAACCTTGTGCTAGGCATATAATTTTTCCGCATTAATAGATTTTTGTCTTGATATACTTTTCAGCCAACAGGAATTAATTTATGACAAAATTTTCTTCTAAGTTAAATTATCACTGTTTTCAGGTGATGTGATACTTTATATAATGACCCCAAAATTCCACCAAAACACTTCCAGATATTATAACCAAATTCAGTAGCATAGCTGAACACAAGAAAGTCAGCACTCAAAAATCAAT
>PVKN010033302.1:0-10672 GCA_004027915.1 Capromys pilorides
CAGCTACTTTCTCTTAGTTCATTGAGAAGAAAAGTTTGTACTAATATTGTTTAGATAAGATATCATGTCTGTATCTTGTCCTCTGAATAACTACTAGGAAGACAACAATATGCAATGTATTAATTATCATAACTGTCATATTAACCTGTTTTTATCTTTATTTCTCATTAAAATGAATTTTTAAAAAACTAGTAGTGAAAAGAAAACCAACAGCCTCATATCTCATCATATTGAGGAACTTGATGAATTTAAAACCTGCTTTTTCTAACCCATCTTCCTGGATAGGTTTCGAAGTATTGGTCTTATCTAGGATTTTATCCTATCTCAGTTACTCTTCTCTCTTTGCTGGATCAAAAAGTACTGGACACCCAAAATGAAGGAAGGAAAGGGTTATTTAGATCATAGTTTATGGAGGTTTCAGTCCGTACTCAGCTGGTTCCAAGGCAGAGTGGCACATGGCAGAGAGCACCCTTTCACAAAGGCAGTGAAGAGCAGAGAGCGGAGGGCGTCGCAGCAGCTCAGGCAGCTAGCTAGACTCTCTTCCCTCCTCACATTGTAATGCAGTGCCCCAGGGCACTCATGCCCATAACCCAACATTGGGTCAAGAATCAATCACAAACTCCAGATGCCACCCCATGACTGCATGAGGTTTTAGGGAGACAATTAGATAAAAACCATAACATAGCCTTAGTAGGGGTTTTTTGGTAGAATCTTTCTCAAGTAGACGGAAAAATGAGATATTTGGTAAAACACTAACTTCCTCTAAGAAATCTCATGAAAACTTTTTTCCAATACAAAAAAACCCCCATTTTTATCTGTACTAGAACCTGGCTAACATAGTACACAGCCCACTGGGTCACCTTATCTTACTTAGCAATATTTTATGGGATGAGACAATGAATTTTATTACTTTCAGGGGTTCTGCCATCTAAAAAGGCTGGAACTAATACATGCTGACTGTTGCTGAGCCTTCTTTGTATGCCATTGTCTAGGAAAGAATGGGACACATCAAGTAAACAATGGTCAACTGAATGCAGAAATTAAAATCTTATTCATCGTTCCAGATCCAGCTCAGACGATGGTGCTCTGCAAAGACTCCTGAGGTAACTATGTCTCCTCAGGTTGATTCTGTTTCCTCAGCCATGGTGCTGGATACACCTGTGTACCCCCATCGGATGCTGCCTCATGGACTGTCTGTAGCTCCTGCTCAATAACACTTCAGAGTCAATGTCAGACAGGTATTTGCCTGGAAACTGAAGGATTTGCTAGCATATATCATGAAAGTCCCATCACTCCTGAAAGTCAAGTAAAAAGCAAGGAACCAATCTTCATAAGCATTCTTACTAATTTCCAGTCCAAACACAAATGGAATACAGATCCCCTGCAAGGCTCTAGGCAGAACCAAGGTCTCCATCCCTCCAGCTGTCTATCCTTGGATGAGCTGCTTAGCAAATACTCTCCAGGAGTTCCCCATTTAAGAGAAACACTCAATCGTAGGTACAAAATCTGAATCATTCATTCACATTCATTTATCAATTTGTTCAAAACTGTAATTCATCCATTTACTTGTACACAAATTTACTTCTGAATAGTAAGCCACAAGCAGAAGACAGAAACTTGAGTGATAACACTTCTGATCTCAATGAGTTGCACTCCGTTACAGAAGAGGGACACACAAATATTTATTAAGACCTATGAAAACAGACAGACACACCAAGCACTACAAGTATTTAGAAAAAAAATAGGCAATGTGGGAATCTGAGGATTTGGACTCTTTTTGTACAGGATAATTGACATTAGCATTAAGCTTTGTAAGAATAAATGAGATTTTGTTTTTACTAGATATGATATAGGGAAATGATATTCTGAACAGTGAAAATAGCACTGGCAATGCAACAGCTTGCTGGGAGCAACTAACTACTGCTTGAATTTAGTCACAAAGTTGTTATGTCATTGGGAGAATTAAGGCGACAGGCAGAGTATCCCACGGATCAGGAATGTTGAGTGGGGGAGGAAAGGGCAAGGCCTCTCCACCGTGAGCTGGGCATCCATGAGAAGCTGTGACTGCACACACTCCCAGGGGAGCTGCTGAGAGGTGACCCTGTTCTCATTCCCACTAATGCACCACAAAGGCTATCTGTGGCTCTGCTGGTAAACGGAATTTGATAGCCATCCAGAAAAAAAACTCAAGCGGGGACAAGCGCCACCCGTTTTGCAACCAAGATGAGCCTGTGCCAGCCCCCAAGCTTGGCAGGATCTGTTTTCAGCAATGGCCCGGTCAGAAGCAGATGTGTGGGTCAGGTGTATGCTGGGCCACGAATGGCAGTTGCCACCACACCTCCCTCATGATGAGCACTGTTCCCCATGAGACGCCCCATCCGTGCTGCTTCTTATCTGGGGACTTCAACGTTTATGGTTGCAGGTGTGTCTCATACTTAATATCACACTCTGAATATCCTGTGGGTCACAGAAGAAATCAAAGAAGTAAACACTTTCTAGACTCAAAAGAAGATTCCAGCACAAATCCTCAGAACCAAGGGGACACGGTGAAAGCAATCCTACGAGGGAAGATGACTGCAGTCAGTGTTTGCATCAGGAAAACAGAGCAAGCTCAAATAAGTAAGGATGAACCTCAAGACACCTGAAAAATAACAATAACCCAAATTAAAACTGAATTTAGGGAGGGAAAGCATAAAGACCACAAGAGAAGTTAATGAGATTGAGACTAAAATTAAAGACAGTATAAAGAAGCTGGGGAGATAGCCTGGCCATCTAAGAGCCTGCCTGGCAAGTGTAAGGACCTGAGTTCAATCCCTGGTACTGCATACCATGCCAGGCCCACACTCAGCCGGCCACCAAAACTGTAACTTCAGGGCTAGGGAGGTTGAGACGGGAGGATCGACACAAGTCCAAGGTACATACCAAGACCTTGTACCAAATAAATAAATAAATAAGATGATTTTTTAAAAATACAAAGAATCAGTAAATCAAAGTCTTCATTTTCTTACAAACAGTTTCATGGCAAGCAAAAATGACATTAAATAGATTGGTATGCTTCTCTTTTTATAGTATCTTTCATGACATACTCTTCAGCTGTGAACCTAAGATGGATAGAAAAATATTTTCCCTCTACATAAAATTTTATTTATTTATTTACTTATTTATTTATTTATCTTTATTTATTTATTTTATTATGGCCGGCTCAGACTGCCCTGGACGTGGGGCTGGTGCAGCATGTGGTGCCAGGGATCAAACCATGGTCTCTGCGGTTGCCTAAGCTTTCCTAAGCAGGAGCTTTAGATGCTGAGCCATCTCGCCAGCCCTCTACATCAGATTTTAAAAGGCTGGTGACTCTCTTTTCATTTAAACACACACGTACATACACACACACACACACACACACACACACGAATGCACTCACACACACATGACTGCATGCACATGCGCACACACACACAACTTTTTATTCTACAAATTCCCCAACTAGTGCTAAGACATAAAAAAATAAATAGCACTGATGAAAAGAATTATCAGCTTTAGTTCACTGGAGGCTGTGAATACATTACAGTGATGGAGCCTTTTGTACCATACAAGTTTGGGCATCAGCCAAGGCCTGGGTAAGAGACCCCAAGCCCCTAAGGAGGGAAAACAGTGGGAAATGAAAGGGTGACAGCAGAGAACCCAAAAGAAACTTCGCTTAGGATAACTCAAAGAAAATACAAATAGTTTCCTGAGGCTCACTGGGCTTTCCCACTATTCATATGCGCAGATCCCTGTGTTCTGAGGCTTATGTCCCTCTCACTTCCCCACTGGACTAAGAGACACCTTCACAGATCAGAGTGCTGGTCAGAATCTCTTTCTTTTCATTCTTTCCCCCTTTTCTTTCTTCTTCTCCCCTGCCCTGTCTCCCTATCCTGTCCCCTGCTCTCTCTCTCTTTCTCTTTCTCTTTCCCCCTCTCTCTTCCCTTCTCCCTGCCTTCCAAAGTCTAAGTTAGAATATTCTTACACGTGAGTAACTGACTGCTGAATTAGAAAGCAAGTCAGTACCTGAGCAAGAAATCACTCCGCTGGAAGCCAAAAGGCCTTGGTTCTAGATCTGGTTCATCCACTCATTAGGTTTCTTTTTCAGTCTCAGTTACAAAGTGAAGGAAAACTGTACGATTTCTGTACTCTGCAAGTTCTAAGACACTGTTACAAGCAGCATTATGTTTCCACTGTAAAACAAAACTAGTAAAATACAGTCTTCTGGTTGTGAGCAATTCTTGATAAGTTGGATACATTCTTTTGAGAGACAGCTCCCTTTTCTGTAAATGGGTGTGGGAGAGGGTTGTCAAACAACAGAGTAGTTCAGAAAACATTTAGCAAGGCAGGATGAGCTAGACTCCTTGGTGGACAGCAGTGAAATGAAACAGAAACACAATGAGTGCTTTATTATTCTCCCAAAAGGAAGATAACTATTCTGTCCTTCCAAGGCCTTGACCCAGGAGAAATCAACCTAATTGATTTGGGAAGAAAAAGTTAATAGCAATTAAAAAGTTATTGTTCTCTAAATAGTAAGACAAATAAAATCTATTTCCCTCTACCCCCTCAAAAAATCTAAAAAGGTCATTTTCCATTTAGTAGGATAATAAACTTTCTTCTTGCTAAGACCACATATCTGCATATCTCTTTGAAGTAAAGGAATATTTCTTATTCCAAACTCATTAAGTTGTTTATTATTTTTTGAACAGCTCGTTAATGAATATCACCGCATGCTTATACAAAGCCCAGATCTTAACTGTTGGATTCTTACTTCATTACCAATGCACAGCCTGTTCTTTTCAGGAGTTAAATGACTGTTATCAAAATAAGTAAAAGGAACATCAAAAGTGAGACTGTGCTCAGATACTGTGTCCCAAGCCTATTGGTTTACCCATCACATCTTATCAAAGATTCCAAAGAGAACTGTTTCATGAATGCTGCTTTCAAATGAGTTGTAACAGTTTTAATTAGTTCAAGTCCAGGGGGAAAAAGTTTTCTAAGTAGATGTTGTGGAAAGAAAAAAATATATATCGTATGGCTCCAATCTTCAACCTTCCTAAGTCTTCTAGTATGGGCGGAATATTTATGTCACACTCACAATTCCTATGTTGAAGTCTGCTGGCCAAGCTGAGGAGGTGGGCCATTTGGGAGGGAAGCTGGTTTAGCTGAGGGCTTGAGATCACCTTCCAGGATGGGACTGGTGCATCTTCAAGGGGAGTAAGAAACTCTCCCTCCCACAGGACAAGGGCATCCACTATCACAATTCTGTTTAAGATAGTTCTTAAAACATTCACTACAGCAGTGAGAGAAAGAAATAAAAGGGATATGGATGGGGAAGGGAGAAGTTAAATTATCTTTATTTCTGATGGCATAATCCTCTATACAGAAGACCCTCAAAACACCACCAAAAACTCCTTGACTAACATCCAAATTCAATAGTGTAGCAGGATACAAGGTCAACACTCAAAAATCAATAGGACTCTAATAGGCCAATGACAACCCACCAAAAGGGAAATTAGGAAACTGGTGCCTTTCACAATAACACCAGGAAAGTTAAATACTTAGGAATTAACCCAGTCAAAGAAGTGAAAGAGCTCTTCAGTGAAAACTATGGTACTGGCAAAAAGGATATTGAAAAGACCATCAGAAAATGGAAAGACTGGGCTGGTCAGATAGCTTAGCTGACTAAAGCACTTGATTAGGCAGAGTGCAGTGGTCAGGGTTCTATCCCCAGTGTACCAGGCCAGCTCCACCCTCAGGGCGCGGTGGCACGCACCTGCAATCCCATTGCTTGGGAGGCTGAAAACAGGAGAATCACTGTGAGTCTGATTTGTAGTAACACTCTGGACTATATAGATCCTGTCCTAAATATATAAAAAAAGAAAATGGAAAGAAATCTCCTGTTCCTGGATAAGAAGAGCCAATATACTTTGGCCATACTTACAAAACTGTGATACAATCCAGTCTCGATCAAAATATCAAACACATTCCTTACAGAACTGGAGAAGGTAATTCTAGACCTTTTAAGCAGTTCTAGGCAATAAAAACAGAAGGCAACACAATCGCCAACACAATCGCGAGCTGTAAACTATAGTACAGGCTGTAGTGTTAAAGACAGCACCGTGCCGACAAAAAATTATAGATAAGTAGAACAGAATATGTAACATAAACAAATCTGCCTCCAAATCCTGGGTGTCATTTCAGTGTTTCTGCTTGACATTGCAAAAGAAAAGACAGCTAATAAGAAAAAAGGGAGAGAAAAGAAATATTGTAATCCAGTAAGCACAAAGTATCTAAAAGTGTACTTTGATTTTATAAAATTGTTTTATATGCAAAAATTTAAAAAGCCACCGCCTCTCTCTCCCATCTAAGAACCCCATGAGAAGGCAGTCCACACAAGCCAGGCAAGGAGGCGTCACACACCCCAGCTATGTCAGTACCCTGATCTCAGACTTCCCAGCTTCTAAAACGTTAAGAAACACAGATCTATGGCTTAAGCTATCCAAGGTACAGTGTTTGGTTATAGCAGCCCAAGCTGATTGAGACATCTTCCTTTTCTTATCCAGAAAAAAAAAATGATTTTAGAAAGAAAGATTTGAGTTTCTTTTGGTGTTTAACAGTTATGGCAATAAAAGAAAATATAAGACAGATTGCTACAGAATTAGTGAAAGGAAACTTGCAGTTAATCACTCTGATACCAAGTGACTTGCTGAGCAGGCATGTGTAAGAGATCAGAGCACGTGACTGCTGGTGCACCCTGAAGGCAGAGATGGCCATAAATCAGTGAGCGGGACAGGGCCTTGATGGAGCCACCGTTGGAGGCAGATGATTCAAGTCAGCGTGTGTGGGAGCTGGAGTGGTTTAGTGGAAGTTCCTGAAGGGCGCACGCTGGGGCACATCTGCTCAAATACGTCTTAGGCAGATCACCATCATCTGCTTCCCAGCCTGAACATGGTACCAAGGAAAGCTGTGAACGCTAGAAGGCTTCCAAGGGACCTGACTGAACATCCTCACGAGTTATCCTGACTGGTTCGTGTCTCTTCAGTGCCTGTTTGTTGGTCTCTATTAATTTGCTAGGACTGTCATTCCAAACTACCATAGACAATTACTTAAGCAACAGAAGTTTTTTATTACACTTTTACAAGTTGGGAAATCCATAAGAAAGGTGCTAATTCATTTTGTGATGAGAGCCTACTTTCTGATATGCAAGAGACAGTCTTCTTACTGTGTCCTCAAACAATAGAGGAAGAAGAAAAAAAATCTTCTATCTGTTCCTGTAGAGCATTAATCCCATTGGTTAGGGCCCCACCCATAAGATTCCCAATGACAGGAAACCTGTCGGGAAAAGATGCCCTAGAATCCGCACAAGACCACACTCATGTTAGCTGGCACGAAAGGAGCGCTTTGTTGATGGCAACTAGCACGTGCTGGGCTGCTCAGCGGACCTGAACAGCAGTGATGGCTGGGGAGGCAGGGACTTTATAGAGCAATGAGCATGTGGGTATGAGGGGAAAGTGAGTCATAAAGTGTCCTTCACTGGGCCAAGTTGTTCTGGGCACAAAGTATAGAGTCCTTGAAGCAAGCTGAAACAAAGCTCTATGAGTAAGCAGCCAGGTGCAGACAGTCAAGGTGAAATCGTTGCAGCACAGTTGTGGTTGGGGCATCCTGGAACATCTAAAGTGGTGCGGGGGAAAGGGGCCCATGGCCGGGTGCCTTAACATTCAACTCTAGTTGTCTTCCAGAAGTTCCATGTCCAAATACGATCACAATGGGAATTAGGGATTCAGCATCCAAATTCGCAGTGAGGGGACCTGTAGTCCATGACATCTGACCTTCCAAAATCCATGTTCTTGACTGTGAGGAGGAAAGTATCTCACAAAAAGCATCCAGTGACAGGATCGCCCCAGGCCACAAAGGTGACGCAGCCAGCTTGCTGGGTTGGTGAGGTAGAGCACCGAGTCAGAGAGTGCTGATTACTCCCAAGCCTTAGCCACTAATGGAATTTGCCTTGACTCGATTTAAACTCCCTTTTGTTTCTTTGATCTCTCTTTTTAGGACTGGAAATAAAGAGCTATCCCAGTGTGGCAAGTCTATGGCACATGCGTTACTATGTTTTTCTTTTAAGACAAAACATGGATGTGTGGTTTGCTCCAAACTAACATGTTGAGGAATGGCACAAGGCAGAAGCCAGCCAAGACTACCGGGCTTGTGTAAAGGCAGCATGGCATAGAATTTAATATGCCTGCACATATTAAATGTGCAGACAGACAGAGGGGAAAAGTTCATCTGTAGGGAGCAAAGAGGGATGCTTTTTTATGGTGCTTGAAAGAAGACAAGAGACAACAGACAGGAAGATCTGGGTGAACATCAGTGGTCTGAAGTTCTCTAAATATCCAGTGCCTCAGTGGGCAGTCCTTAGGGCATTTGGGGTAAATGTTTAGGTGTCCTCAGATATCTCCATGCTTGGAAGATTCCACACTCCATCTTATTTTCCTTTTTTTTGTTTTTTTCCACAACATCCTTGTTTGCTAAAGGCAGATACTGAGCTGGGTTTTCTCTGAGGACCGTGCTTCTGACGACCCGAGTGGGTCCTGGGAAGGTCATGGCTGAGTCAAGCCTGACATTCTCATCTTTTCGTTATTATAAACAGAGAAGGAAAGAGAAGAAAAAGTGAGCTGGGAGCTGATTCTCATGACTGCTTCCTGTATGACGCACGGGCTGAGTGGTCAACATAGTGGGAGGGGAAACCCTGGGCAACTGTTTAGTATCTGGAGGGAGGAGAAGAGCAGCAACTGGCCACTTGTGACTGAACCTCGGCCCTCAGGATTCATAGCAGTGTTGGCACTCCGCAATAGATAGGTGCATTTGGGGCTGCAGGTTGGCACTCAATCTCTAAAAGGTCCACCATCACTGATCCATCTGTTGCCTATCCCATCGCTGTATCTTGGAAGCACATCACCTATCTGGCCTCACAGTTTGCAGCTGAAAAAGAATTCTGTTTCAAGATGAAGTGATACTTTGAGTCTCACGCTGTTCCTAACTGGATGGTATTGAAACGAGAATGGAAAGGCATGCTTATACAGCTCTCCTCGAAGGCAGCCCCACCTCTGGGCTGCTGGGCAGGGCCATCCTGGCCTGCAGAAGCCAGAGGGCTGGCTCAACCTCTTCAGACACAGAACGAGCTAGCCAGGCATCGCAGGCCTGCAGTGAGAGTGGCAGCGCTGGTGATCTCTGAATTGATTTGGGAGGAATTAGGTCTCTTCTTTCTTTTCTTGAAGGGTAAAGAATGTTCACACCCAGTGGCCCTGTCATCCCATCCTATTGAATCTAAAAAGTTCAATGTTCTTTTTGTATTGTGTCCTGTGTTGTTTGTTGTTATTTTCTATTCCTTTAGTCTCAAGGGGCAGCGTTTCTTATAGTAGAATCCTGTTTCCATTCCTAGCTTTTGCTGAGAGACCTAATTAAGTCTGTGGTTCACATCCACACCAATCTCTTAAACAGTGTTCAAGTCATTCTTAGTATTTGCTTCAATTTTTTTTTTTTTTTTAGGCAGGGTCTAGCAATGCAGTTCAGGCTGTCCTTGCACTTACCATGTGGTCCAGGTTGGTCTTGAACTTTTGGTGATCCTCCTGCCTCAGCCTTCTGAGTACTGGGATTACAGGTATCAGCTGCCATGGCTAGCCTAGAAAATCCTTTCTAATTTTCAAGTTCTGGTTAGGTCTTGCTTAGCGCTTTCTCCTTTAATTCATTTCTCTATTTTCTATTTTTAGGATAAATACTCTTGAAAAACAAAGCTTCTCCTTCGACACTTTACTTCAAAATTTTCTCAGCTGAATATCAGCTTTATTGCTTGCAACTCTGCCTTCCACAAAACACTCTAACATGACCACAGTTCAGTCCATTTCTATGCCACTTTATAGCAAGGATTATCTTTCTTTCAGTTTCCAACAACCATTCTTCATTTCCATCTAAGATCTCACAGAATAGTCTTTAACATCCATATCTCCAGCAGCATTCTGTTGAGGATTATCTATGTTTTTACTATGAAGATGGTGATTTTCTGTCCAGGTCTCCAGTTTTCTGTCTAAGTCCTCAGCAAAATCACTATTTACATCCATATTGCTCATATGCATCTCAAAATTCTTCCATCTTCTCCCATTATCCAGGTCTAAAGCCATTTCCACAAGTTTAAGTATTTGCCACGGCAGCACCCCACTCTTGGTATCAGATCTGTGTTAGTTCCTTAGGGCTGCCTTAACAAAACCAGACTAGTTGGGTCAGACAGATTTGTTTCTCTCAGTTCCAGAGCCTGAAGGCCAAGATCAAGCACTACCCAATTCTGTTCCACTTAAACTCCACTTCTTGGAGTGTAGACAGCCACCCCACTTGCTAGTTACATGCTAAAAGGGTGGAGAGGCACAAGAAAAATCTCCAGTATCTTTCCTTCAAAGGTCCTCATCTCCTGGTATAAGGGCCCTAATCCTCATGACCTCCCCTAACCCTGTAGAACTCCAAAACCTCTATTTTCCAATACCAACACACTGAGGGTCAGCGTTACAATCACAAGTCTTTGGGGAGGGACACTAACCTTCAAACCACTTCATGTTCCCCTACACTCACAAACTAAAAGCCAGATGAGCCCCTTCTTCAT
>PVKN010033303.1:0-12066 GCA_004027915.1 Capromys pilorides
TTGCCTTAAAATAGAATGAGCTGTGGTGAGGAGAGGGCAATAGAAGGTGGGTAATTTGGGTTTAGGGACTGTTACGGCTTGTATGTAGTTGTCCCCCCACAGCTTCATGTAAATCATGGGGCTGTCAAGCATGAGGCTTGAGAGGCGGGGCTTGGTGGGCGTGGCCGAGAGGTGGGAACCATTAAAAATGACAGCACGCACTGTCAGCAGTCTCTCGGAGGTATGGAGCGAATCATCCTGGACACGGCGGTGTAGTCTCGAGGTCCTGCTATGTAATTCAGGCTGCTTTAAATTATGAAACCTCCAGTAACTGTGAGCGAAATAAACCTTTCCTTCCCTAAGCTTGTGTGTTGGGTATTTGTCCCAGCAACGAGAGAAAAGTAATTAAGACGCAATTTGGTACCAGAGAAGTGGGGTCGTTGCTATGGCTATAACTGACCATGTGGATTACAAGCTTTTGGGAATGGCTTATGGGAACTGATAGGAAAGGTTCAGAGATGTCACCTACAAGCGAAGCGCTAGAACAGCTGCAGCTGTTCTGTGTGGGAGATTCTGGTCAGAGCTCAGACCAGAATACTAACTGTAAAGTCCAGGCTAGGAAGGTTTCTGCTGGGAAGAAGGACTGCATTGGCTGTTGGACTCCAGATCATTTATGTTTTGGCTTGGCAGAAAACTTGGCTGAATTTTGCCTGTGTGCAGAGACTTTGCTTGAGACTGAGATTAAATATGGAGAACTAATTAATCTTTCAAAGGGAATCCCAAAGCAGTCAAATATTAGGGCAGCAGCATGGTTATTGCTGGGGGAATCTTAGTCAAGTATATGTTGAGAATAAAGAGCAAAGAGCCCAGTGGAGCAATTTAAAATGTCATGAGGTTGGCCAGAAAGAAAGCACCAGGAAGGCTGTGGACTGCAAAGATGGAGCTGAGATCTCCATTGCCCAGGAGGAACAGGAGAGTAGAAAATACATCCTGAAGACATCACAGGAGGTGGCAGTTTCTTGCCCTTTACAGCCTCAGAATCACAAGGGTGAGAGACTTTGCTTTGAGGAAAAAGACACAGAGCCCCATGTTTCAAAATGGCAGCAGTGGCCATACAAGTTTCCAGAATGGAGACAGCAGCCACACCAGATTACAGAATGGCACTGGCATAGAATTTGTTTCTCGGAATCAGGGTCAGAGTGTTCAGAAATCCAGGCACTCGACCCCTACAGCTAAGAGAGAAGGAAGCCTGGCTACTGCGCCAGCTGACAGCAGCCCTTGGCATCATCTACGTGGCATTGGTTTTAGGTGCATGCAGAATGTAGGAATTCTGAGGTTAAGAAGGCTTCCACCTAGATTTCAGGAGAAGGCCTGGGAGGGCAGGCAGTGTGCCCCTGAGAGGGCAGTGCGTAGAGCTAAGAGTGAGAAGCCTACTCCGTGGAAAACCCAGAAATTTGGAAAAGCCAGGAATGTGGATCATCTAAGGAAAACTGCAAAGAGGGAGTAAAGCCAGCCTAGGAGAGAAGCCATGAGCGCTACCACCACCAGAAGTGCCCGAAGGGTGGAGCCACATAGAGCTCACAATTTGCCACAGATTGCTTCAGATGTTCCACATGGAACTATAGGACTTAATGTTTGCCTTGCTGGATTTCGGGCTTGTTCTGACCCCAGTGGTTTGTATTCTCCTGTGTATACCTTTCGAAATGGCAATGTTTATCTTGTGCCTTTCAATGTTCAATGTATTTAATTTTTCATTTGTATAGATGCTCACAGTTGAGAGTTTGCCTTGGATCTTGGAGGAAACTTGGGACTTGGACTTTTCAGCAATGCTGAAACTGTTGGGACTTTGGCAATTCTTAAGATGGACTAAAATGCCATCTGCAGGAAGGGATATACATGAGAGTTTGGGGCCAGGGGCAGAAAGTTATGGTTTGTATCTAGCTGTCTCCCCAAAGCCTCATGTAAATCATGGGGCTATCAAGCCTGTGGCTCAAGGGGTGGGGCCAAAGGTCCAGGGTGGGGCTTGAGGGATGTGGCAAAGAGAGGTGTGAACCATTAAACTGACAGCACACACTTTCAGAGGTCCCCCCCCCCCCAAGTTGTGGTCTCCAGGAGGTATGGAGCAAATCATCCTAGACATGGTGGCATAGTCTCGATGTCTTGCTATGTAATTTAGGCTCTTTAAATTATAAAATCTCCAGTAACTGTGAGCTAAATAAACCTTTCCTCCTCTAAGCTTGAATGTCTGGTATTTGCCCCAGCAACGAGAGAAAAGTAACTAAGACAGGGACCAAGAATATGCCCACACCCAAGGCACTGGGCCACAGATGGGCTGTGTTAGTGTTCATGAGACAGCTGGCTGCTTGGTGGCAGCACCAGAGGAAGAGCTTCAAGTCCCTGGGTTAAGATAACTCCGTGGCACAAGTGCCTGCCTGGCAAGTGCAAGGTCATGAGTTTGAACCCCAGTCCCGCAAAAAACAAATGAAAAAAAAGATTTAACAAATGACTCCTGATTCTTCCTCTACCCCTTTTAAACACATGCACGTACTTACATACATATTCACAAGCATGCACACACACCTGCCCCCAACAAGCGTCTAGAAATGATAAGGCAGACAGTGGACACTGATTCCTTAGGCAGATCCTAAGGCCTGGCTAAGAGGTGAAGAAACAGGGAGGTCTGGGGTGGCCTGCAAAGGCAGCAAGGATATCTTTTAAAGATTAGTCTCAGGGCTGGGGAGATAGCTCCGTGGCACAAGTGCCTGCTTGGCAAGTGCAAGGTCATGAGTTTGAACTCTGGTCCTGCCAAAATATAATAACAATAATAATAATAATAATAATAACAACAACATCAACAATGAAGATCAGTCTCAGAAAGTCTGCCTCACACAGGGCAGGGTCTCAGCTAAGCACGAAACAACAGGAGCTGTCCCCAGAGTACTTTCACAGCTGGAGGAGGAAGGCCTGAGCCTGCTGTCAGCCAGGGCACAGAGAAAGTGGCATGCCAGCCTCTGCTTGCATAGCCTCCAGGGCCAGGGAACTCACTACCTCTCAAGTGTCATTGTGTTTATGCGTTACAGGTTAAAGGATTAAAATTCAGGCCAGAACCTGGCTCCCCATATGGCTATTTTCTTTCTAGACTTCATCTTCACTTTTCCCATGTACAAATACAACATTATACATGTGCATATACATACTCATCAAAAGCTGATGAGTATTTTATTACTTAAAACATTTTTTTCATATTTCTAGATGTCCTCTTTAATGATATTTCCTTTGGCAGCACTGGTGGTCTGATTTGATGCACCACTATCTGTTGTTGCCTCCCTATTGTTTACCTATTAAAACGTTTCAAGAACTAGATATTGGCTAGGATCAACCTGGAGGGTTAGCAGGATCCCTGTCGTGTTGACACAACCTGTATGGTCAAGGAAAGAGCCGACAGTGCAGTCAAACTGCAGAAAGACTCTACATCAAACGCTTACTGAGGACTGTTGCACACAGAACAGGAGGTGAGGAACCTGACCAGAGGAAGTACGGAAACCCCCGTGTCAACACTATCCCGTTCTAAAAGAAGAAATCAAAACTCAGAGTGTTTAAGTAGTTTGCCTGAGGTCACTCCACTGCTAAATGTAAATCTTAAATGTAAATCTGATTCTAAAGCCCCTTCTGACTTCCTTCCTAAATAATCCCATGAAAACTGGGGTTTTCAAGTGGGACCCTGCTTGGTGGGATAGGCCTGTGATTTCCCAGTATTGTGAGAAGCTGAGGCAGGAGGATCCCCAAGTCCAGCTCAGCTCAGCCCAGCCCAGCCCAGCCCAGTCCAGCTCAGAAAACTCAGTGTGAAGACCCTATGTTCAATCCTTAGTACTGAGAGAAAAAATAAATAAATAAATAAAGGAAAGAAGAAGAAGTCTTTTATTTGTTTCTGGGACAAAATACCTGACACAGACAACTTTAAGGAGGAGCAGGGTTGTTGGGCTCACACTTTCAAAAGGTTCAGTCCATGGCTCCATGGCAGAACTAGCATGGAGGAAAGAGAAGCAGAGAGCTCAGGATGAAGCCTAGGACAGGAATACACCTTCCATGAGCAGGGCATGGTGGCTCATGCGTGTAATCCAGGAGGCTGAAGCAGGAGGACTGCCAACAGTCTGAAGCCAGTTTGACCTACATAGTGAGTTCAAGATCAGCCTGAACCTCAGAGCAAGGCCTTACCTAGAAAGAAAGAAAGAAAGAAAGAAAGAAAGAAAGAAAGAAAGAAAGAAAGAAAGAAAGAAAACACTTTCCAGGCCCACCCCCCAGGGACCCATCCCTCTGATCAGGCCCTATCTCCTCACAATATTTTCAGCTATGAGCTCATCTGTAGATTCAGCCACAGATGAGTGTAGCCCTCATGACCCAATCACTTTCCAAACGCCTGGCCTCTGAATATGAGACTTTGGGAGGATATTCTAGATCTAAACCAGAACATGTTTTTATGGTTAAAGATGCTTTTGACACAGTTATTTTACAAAAATCTTTAAATTCTTAGATTCGAATTTTAATAATTCTTTGCTTATAAATTGCCTTTAAATAGGATTAACCTTTAACTAGACTGGACAGGAGAAAAGAAAGACACAGTAGGAAATGGAAAACGAAACCCCCTTACACTCTACAGATATTAAGAGATAACATGAGTAATTATGGACAACTTATACCAATGTTTGAAAATGTACATGAAATGAATATGCTTCCTAATAGGTATAAAGTACCAGAGAAAATACAGATGACCTGAATACTTCTCTATCAAAGAATCTGAACTAGGAAAAGTCACAGACATGCTATGGTAATGAAAGTAAGTACCTGCTCTACTTCACTGAGTTGTAATCACTAAACAAATGAGAAAAGAAAGCATTTAAAACCATGCCTAGCACAAGCATAAATGGACTTCACTTATAAGTAATAAATGTAGCTATATTGCAACACATGTAATAAATACAGTAATATATAGAATAATAAGTATATTAATATAGTTAATGAAAAGCTTACTTTATTACTGCAATTGGTAAATGGAGCCATAATAAATGTGCCTACCACCTTGTCCAACTCAAGTCACTATAGTGACTTGCAGCTGCTGATGTGCTGCCAACCTGTAATCCTAGCCCTCTGGGAGGCTGAGGCAGGATGATCACAAGGTCTGCCCGAGCAACTTAGTGGCTAATTGATACCATGTCTCAAAGTAAAATATAAAAAGGACTGAGGATATAGCTCAGTGTGGAAGCTCTGGACTCAATTCTTATGCCACCAGAAAAAAAGAAAAGAAAAGCAGACAAATGGAATAACAAGGATGAATCTCACAGACATATGTAGAAAGAAAGAAGGCAAAGCCAAAGCCAAGATTACCTAGTGTCTGACCCATCCACAGCTGAGCTTTAAGATCATGCTGTGATTCACAGTGATGCAGCTGGAAGAGGGGTACTGAGTAGCCTGGGTACTAAGTAGAAGGCACCAAGGAAGCTGCCAGTCCACTGGACAGCGTCTACTCTCCAGAGCTGGGCTGGTTACAGGGGAACTGATGTAAATCAAAGTGGATAAGATTTGTGCACTGTCAACCACTATGAAATCAGTGCGAAGATTCCTCAGAAAACTAGGCTTGCAGGTCCCATTTGACTCAGCTAGTCTCCTTCTGAATATCTTCCCAGAAGAATTAAAAACGTTATACCTCAGCAATATATATGCACCTGTGTTTATAGCAGCATAATTTGTAATAGGTCTTGGAAACAACCCAAACATCCATCAACCAAGAAATGAATAAAAAAGATGTGGCTTTTTTACACAATGGAGTACTAGTCAGCCACAAAGAAGGATAAACTGGAGACTTTTATGGGTAAATGGATTCGACTCAAGACCATATCATAAATGAAATAAATCAGATGCACATGTGTAAACACTGTATTGTCTCTCTAGTGTAAGAAGCTGAATAAGTTAAGATCCAGAATATACAGATATTGTAAAATGGGAAGGAAGTCCAAAAGGAAAGAGAAACTGGGATGGGAGAAGGGAGAAAAGAAGGGAAAAGCAAAAAGCCATATATGTTAAGATAGCCATGCTAATGTCTTAGTTCATTGAAAAGAAAGGTTTGTGCTAATATTGGTTGGATAAATCAATACTGTATTTTGTACTTTAACTAATTTAAAGATAACACCTGCAATGTATTAACCACTATTGCCCTATTATCTTATTTTGAAATCTTGTTTTATTTCTCAAAATTTTTAAAAAATTAGCTTCGCTGCATGTAAGGTAAGTAAGTATGCATCCACAATACAACAGCAGGAAAGGTGGTCCTGATGCAGAATTTATGTACACACATAACAAGGTCACCAAAACACACTGTCATGGAGGGCCGCGCCTTTAATTTTTCTCCTACTTTATTTTTTTTTTATTTGCCTTTTTAAAAAGTGTGTGTTATTTAACGGTAATTTAAGCCAATTGTTTTTTAGGAGAAAAAAATGCCCAGGCCGTCAAGCCCAGTAAGCCTCCCCTTGGAATGTGCCTCTTCACTGTGGCATTGCTGGTAACAGGCTCCAGCCGGTTGTTTGTTTCAATCCAAACAAGGAATGCTATGCAGCTGATAAAAAACAATTATGCAAGCCAGGTGTGGAGGGGCACGCCTCTGATCCCAGCACTTCTGAGGTGAGTCAGAGGCAGCAGGATCATCCAAGTTTGAAGCCAGCCTGGGCTACACAGTGACTTGGTCAGCCTGAGCTAAGGAAGGAAACTCCATTTCAAAAATACCAAAACCAAAAGATAGCCAAACAAAAACCAAGAACGTTTATGCAGAACCACAGTCCTCCTGTGCTCCAATGAAAAGACTGCCCAAACATACTAAAGTAGAAAGAAAGCTATACTTGCTGTGCTGATGCACATCGGTTATTCCAGCATTCTCAGAGGCCGAGGTAGAAGTGCAAGTTTGACCCCAGCCTAGGCAACTCAGTGATTTAGTGTCTCAAAATTAAAAAAAAAAATTATAAAGGGTTGGGGTGTCATAATCTCAGCACTCTAGAAGGCTGAGGCAGGAGGAATACCATGAGTTCAAGGCCTGCCTGGGCAGTATACTGAGTTCAAGTCCAGCCTGAACTATAAGACTCTGTCTTAAAAATCACCCCCCACCAAAAAACAAAAAGGACTGGGGATATAACTTCCTGCAAATAAATAAAGATAGGTGCATGCCTATAAATGCCAGCACTTGGGAGGCCAAGGGCAGAGAATCAGGAGTTCAAGACCAGCCTGGGCTACACAGCAAGACCTTGTCTCAAAAATTCCCTGTGAAGGTAGCACCATCAGTGACTTCATTACTTCCAACAGGTTCCAGCTCTTAGAAGATTCCAACCCCGCTTCCAACATATGGACACTTAAAGAGATTCAAAGCATACTTAAGCCACAGGCAGTGACCATAGCTTAAAGAATATTAAATGTTAGAACTTTTGAGTGTTTGATGAAAAATGTATTAACTATAAAATAAAACCCAAATTTTATAGTGGAGAATTTGGCTAACACTAACATAAGCAAGTGAAAACAGTCTACAGACCCACTACTAGGACAATGCGGCATTAATTGCTAGCAGCTATAGTACCCTATAAATGCAGTACTATTTCTGCAAAACTATTTCTGTGTTCAACCCAAAACACATAACCTGAATCTTACTACAAGGAATCACTGGCTGGGTGTGTTGGCCTACACCTATAATTCCAGCACTCAAGAGGCTGAGGTGGAAGGATCACTGTGAGTGGGAGGCCAGCCTGGGTTACATACACAGTGAGATCAAGGCCAGCCTGAATGACATAGCAAGACTCTATCTCCAAAAACAAACTAAAAACAAATCACAAAAGCTGGGATACCATTCTACAAAGAGGTGGTCTGACATTTTGGAAAAAGTCAAGGTAATAAAAGATGGAAAGAAAGGTCAATGAAAAAGAACGGCTATAGTTAACTGTGACATTAGATCTTGAGACAGGAAAACAGATTTTCTTTCTAGTATACAGGATATTGCCGACAAACTATGAATAAACTCTTAGATAATACAGTAGATAAATGATAATTTGCTGACATTAATTTCTGTAATTTGGTTATGTAAGAAAATGTACTGGAAGCTGGTTGGTGGCACACACCTGTAATCCCAGCACTCTGGGAGGCTGAGACAGAAGGCTCACAAGTTTGAGCGACTTTGTAACTTAGCTTGAGGCTCATAAAGCTCATTTTTAAAAATTGAGAGAGGACTCATATTTGCCTTGACTGTATCATTCATTTTTTTTTTAAAACAAATACTCAATGCAATGACAACAGGTACTAAGCATTCACTATCTGACATTCTACTACTTCATGTCCTTCTTATAGCAACTCTCTCAGGCTGGCTGGGAAATCCTCAGCTCAAACCTGGCACTGAAACATAAGCCCACCCTCAGGCACAAGAGCTTTAGTTATCACAAAGGTTAAAGTACCTTGGCAATAGCAGGAAACTGATACAGTGTGAGGCAAACCCAGTCTGTGGCAGTCACGCTATAATCATTCATTCATCTGTGAGAACCATCAGTACGTTCTTGCAGTTGATAATCCTGCCCTGCCACCAGATGACATCATTGCTCAATTAATACTCCCCGGAGAAGGGCACAGCAGAGCTGGTATGTGGCTGGAGCTACCCTGCGTCTTCCTACCCCTAGTATTCCTCAGGCTCAGCACAGTATGGGTGATCAGTATTTATGTGCTGAGTACCAAGGGAACAAGATGCTGTGGACCACGGCTACTGATCCCCTCAAGCTCCATGGCACAGCACACTAAAGGGCAAGAAAGCAGCTGAGAACTGGGCATGGTAGTGCATGCCTGTAATCCCAGCACTTGGGATGCTCAGGCAGGAGGATTGTCTGGAGTCGGAAGCCAGCGTGGGCTACACAGTGAGGTTGAGGCCAGCCTGGCAAGACCCTGTGTCCAAAAAAAAAAAAGTGGCCACGCTTTTCTACTACACCTGCACCCACTTAGACAGAGCCTCTCTTCCTATTCACTGTTTGATACCCTCAAGATTCATCATGCAGGCTACACGGCACTGATTCTGCTCTCTTGCTCCACCCTATACCTGCCCCAATAGTATTAAAATCAAGCCTGCAGCCTCAGGTCCTGCCAGCCAGGGTTCTCGAAAAGGTCACTGTGGGCACCATGCCTGTGTTCTGTATCCTTCCTTCCATTCAGCCTGCACCCTCATCACCCCTCATCCTGTTGGTCTTCTCTGCACTCAGGTGTGGTCCCAGAGCTTCAAGAACCTGGCCCTGGGTTGGCGGGATGGCTCAGTGATCTAAACCATCTGCCTAGGAAAGCTTAGGTGGTCGCAGGGACAGCAGTTCAATCCCAGGCACCACATGCTGCACCAGCCCCGCACCTAGGGCAGGCTGAGCCAGCCATTAAAACAAAAAAAAAAGAACCTGGCGCATGTGGAGTGCTCTGCAAATGCTTGCTGAGAGCCACCTGCTACCTGCAGCTCTATTAAGCAGCTATTGTCTAAGGGCCTAGGCAGAGCACATCTGGGGGACATTGAGCTGCTTGCTTTCTTAGGCAACGTGAGCTGCACAGTTCCACCTTTCTCTGCTTGACATTTTTTTTTTTTTTTTTTAATATGGAACACTTCACGAATTTGCGTGTCATCCTTGCGCAGGGGCCATGCTAATCTTCTCTGTATCATTCCAATTTTAGTATATGTGCTGCCGAAGCGAGCGCTGCCTTGACATCTTGAAGGCTCTGATGTGAGCTCTGTGGGCCAACAGCTGCCCTGGCCTGCTTTGGGGTATAGTTTCTTTTCCTCTAGGGTCTTCTTTCAGTGATAGTCTCTTGGCTTTTAGTAGTTTCCACGTTTTCTGGTTTCACAGGACAGAACATAGGACTCAAAAGTCAATATATTTATAGCCCAGGTGAGCCATGAAAGAACGGGATCCTGCGGCTCAACAGACCTTGGTCCTAGTGCCAGTGCTGCCACCTAGGTGCACACTACTGTTCTTCACCAGCACATGCTACAGTTCTGTGAGAGAAACACCCAGACAACAGACACTGGTTAACCTTGACCCTTTTTATCTATTTTCATCAGAAATTATGTATGTATGTATGCATATACGTATGTATGATTTATTTATTTATTGTTGCAGGACTGGGGTTTGAACTCATGACCTTGCACTTGCCAGTCAGGCACTTGTGCCACGGAGCTATCTCCCCAGCCCCTAGAAATTTTAAAGTAAGGAAATCCATTCACACCTTTGGCATCCAGATCTAGTCTTTCTACAAAGATCTAGAAAGGTTTTGAATACTTTTTCCATTCTAAAATGATTACTGAAAGCCAGGGAGATAGCTCAGGGGCCCAAGTGCCTACCTGGCAAGTGCAAGGTCCTGAGTTCAACCCCCGATTCTGCAAAAAAAAAAAAAAAAAAAAAAAATAATAATAATAATAATAATAATAATAATTACTGAATTATTAAGTAAATTTACTTGTACAAGGAACTTGAAACAAACTTTCATAGCTAGATGGAAAACCAAAGCTCTACCAAAAATTTAGTATACCTTAAGAAATCTTTAAAGATTGAGCTCAATTTCAAATCTAGACTCAGTCACGTGCAGGAACAAGGTGAGCAATAAACTAGGAGAGCAACCCTACTGATTCATTCATGTGCCAATCCCCTCATTCAGTTAATTATTTTCCTGGAGTTTATCTAGCTGGCACCGTTCCACATGCTGACATCTCCCTAGAAGCGACAGGGGAGTGCCCGCTCTCACTGAATCCACGTTCCGTTCTAACCACCTTGTCATGAAGATGGTAGGAATTAGACTCTCTCTGTTATAAACCACTTTATATCCTTTATGGAACTAGACGCAAAAGTAAGACCTATACCCAACAATAAGACAGTGATTTTAAATTCTTGAGCAGGCCCAGCACTGTAGCTCTGTGATAGCACTTGTGCCTAGCATGTATGAGGCTCTGGGTTTGATCCCCAGCACACAGCCCTCCCAAGCAATGGTGATAAAAGCAGGCTTTTAGCCATGAGAGGTGTTGGACACCTGTAATCCCAGCACTTGGGAGGCTGAAGTAAGAGGACCACCACATATTGAAAGCCAGCCTGGGATACATGAGTTCAAGGCCAGCCTGGACTACACAGAGAGAGCCTGTCTCAAAAAAAACCCAAAACAAACAACAACAACAAAAAATGGCCTTTAAGATCAATCCAGTCATGGTACCATGGACAGGTCTTGGAACGTGGAGAGGAGTAAACATGAATGATGGCCTCAAGCAGGCAATGTGGAGGAAATAATAAAATAAAGGCTACACTAAGGCCACAGCTGTAAGAGATTCAGAGATCAAAAACTGACAGGGCTTAATGGTGGCAGGCCATTTAGGATGAAGAGCGAAAGGTACCTTTTTTGTACCTAGAGGTCAGGGGACCACAAAGACGACAAGGCTACTGGCAGGGACAGACTTCACTGGCTGGCATGGGCTTCCAGGTAGATAGACAGGATGGGGGCTTTCACCACTGTTACAGTGCTTACTGACTTTCAGAGTTCGTGAGTTATATTACAGCACCCTCTTCTGTTGCTGCTGCTGCCACTGCTGCTACTATTGCTGCTTCTTTTTCCAGTGCTAGGATCCAAGCCACCCATGGTCCTATGCATGCTAACTAAGCACGTGCTCTCCACTGAGCTACCCCTGCAGTTCCTCAATCACATTACATAAGGGATCAGGTCCAATATGTTTGCATGACACTGTGTGCTTTCATAAACAACCACAAAGGTTCTGGAGTCCTTATGCTGAGCCAACAAACAGTGCTCTTTACAGGACCAAAAATGCACCCAGAAAACTCCAGGACAGCTGGACTGTGTGCCAATCTACCCCCCGCCCTGAAAGAAACCAGGCACAATTGGCTAACACATTCCACTGTGTACTTAAAAACCCACATGCGTGTTTGCTGTGTTGAAAACCAGCCCCAGGTGACCTGTAGTCATTGCACTTGTGTTCTGAAAAGTTCACCACAGTTTATGTGTCCCTGCCTAACCACGCAAACCTTTGTACAGCCCAGTCTGTCC
>PVKN010033304.1:0-12068 GCA_004027915.1 Capromys pilorides
GTGAACTCTTAAATTTTAGCAGTTAAAATGATTAGCTTTCTCGTTTTGACATTTAAATATCAGTCACTAAACAGTGAACATAGTGCCCAATGCATGCTAACTACTACAATACTGCTCCCTGCTATTATTGTTTTCATTCTAGACTTCCTTCCTCACACCTTATACCAAAAGAAAATTCCTTTCTCACCTTCTTGCCTTTGCACATGCTATTTATTGCCCTCAATTAGGCTAAATTCCCCTTTTTCATTCTGTCTGATAAATTGACATCTATTTTAAGTCTCAGAATAGGTATCAGATCACATGTCTTCTGGGTATCTCTTTTTTAAAATCTCCCAAGGGAGAGAATGTGATCCTAACTCTGTCTCTCGTGACATGTGTATGTTTTCTCCACAGTAGCAATACCACTATGTCTTTTAATTCCTCCTCTCCTGTGCTATACTGTATGTTTTCACTGGACAGAACTGTGTATCTTTCATCCTTCTATTCCTAACACCTTGCAGAGAGGAGATCAAGAATACATTTGGTGAAGAAATGGTTCACAATAGCAATCATGGTGATGATTATGATTAGTAATAATATAGGAACCTGCCATTGTATCTGAAGCACACTGCTAGAACTCTTTCACGAAAAGTTATTCCAGGTTGGGTCCTGGATAGATACTGGGAGTCAGAGGGGTATAGTCTGACTTCTCAGCATGAGATCTACCTGCCACAGCTCCAGACAATAGCTGAGGTACTACACTGGTGAAACCTACCAATTAGGCTCCCACTGTAGGAAAGGTGAATGGAATCACAGGTCTGCATAGCATCCGAGCTCTACATCATAAAGTTTGCTGAACTTAGGTAACCCATTTGAGTCATAATATCATCCTTACGAGGCCTGAGAATGAACTAAACTGAAGCATTATCAACAGTCAACTGTAGTGATGCCTTTGGTCCCTCTGCCTGCCCCATGTGGATGGGAAACCACACATTTCATGAAGGCTGCTAATTCAAATCTCAGCACCTAGGATGCAACAAGCACCAAGCACTCTGATCAGCTCTCATTCATGCAACTATTCACTGCTCAGTGACTGACGCTTAGGTTAGGCAAGGTCAGAAAATCAGTTAAACCCCAGTAGAGATTTCCAGTCCGGAGCTTTTAAAGCCAAAAGTCAGCCACTCTGACCCCAAAAGTCATATTTATAACCATTGCACAACTTTGCCAGAGAAATGTACTGAGTGTCAGCCCCTGGAAGGATGAGGGAGATGAGTGAGAGCACGGTGTTTTTCCTCCAGGAGTTGCTAGTCCAGATGAGCTTAGTCACAGACAACAAAATTGCAGCACAGCTAGTGATCACAGCCAAGATAAAGCTCACCAGAAAATGAGACAGGACTGACAGACAGAAGAGGGTGACTAAGCACATTTGACAAAACATGTATCTTTTTACACAGCTAAGTCTCCAAAGCTGGCCTTCTTTTACAGAGAGAGCAAGCCCAATTTATTTTGCTCTCTTTCAGTCCTCCTTCCCCACTTCACCTCTTTCTACTCCTTCAGTATCTGTTCTTTCTGAACCAGGCATAACATCCTTAAGCTGTCCATCCCCTCATGGCTACTAGCATTTGCTTGGCCACATTCCACTCATTGTTGAAAATGTGGAAAAGGGGTGGAACTTGGATTAGATGACTTCTAAGATTCCTTCTAATTCTGAGAGTGGAAGATTCTAAGAACACAGTGGTCACACGCACAGAAAGCCTCAGGAGGAAACTGCAGAACTTAGCAAAAACCCACTTGGCGCAATGATGAACTCATTCATTTTAAAAACTTCAAAATTGCCTCATTGTTTTATGTACAGCAGGACTCCAAGCTAGAATCACCAATAGCCTGGGTTTTTAAACTGTGCTCCATTTTTAACCACTTCCACAAGTTAAAATGTTAGAACTTTATCAGTAGGGGACCTCTTTATTTTCAAATGTATATTTGATTCAAATCAAGGTCAAAGGTTTAAACAGTGGATTAGAAATCAGCCCTGGATTTCAAAAATGATTTTTCAGCACAGCAAAATGGTTGCTCTTGTACAACCATAAGGTCTCTACTCTATCCTTGAAATCTGAAGGCATTGAAAAAGACTCAAATGGTGACTCCTTCCATTCTAGTCCAGGCCCCTATCTAGCCCATGTTAACTGAACTGTTGGCAAGTTGCTAATGATTATCTAATTATAAAACATTATCTAATCCAGTAATAGGATTAAAGATAATTCAGTCTTTCCATCCTTAGGATTCCAACCACACGTTAACCCTTAGTATACCCCAATGGCCAGTGGCTATTTCCATGGTGCATTTTTTTCATTTAAAACAACACTTTCCATACAAAGCAACCAAAGTAAAAAAATAGACAAGTGGAACCTTGTCAATATTGAACACTTTTGTGCCTCAAAAGACACTATCAAGAAAGTGAAAGGTCAATAAATAGAAACTGTTTGTGGGGCTGGAAAAATAGCTTAGTCCAGTACCTGCCAGGTAAGCACAAGGTCCTGAGTTTGATTACCAGCATTAACAAAGAAACTATTTGAAAATTATATATCTAATCAAGGATCTTCTATCTGATATGTATAAAGCACTCCAATAGTTCAATTAAACAATAAAAAAACAAATAATCCAATGAAAATTGGGCAAAAATTCTAACTAAATAATTTTTCAGCGAAGATATACGAAGCCCCAACAAATTCATGAAGTTTTTAGTCATTAGGAAAACACCAATCAAATCCCCACACAGGAGCCAGGTACAGTGGTGCACACCTGTCACCACAGCATTCTAAAAACTGAGGCAGGAGGATCACATGTTCCAGCTTAGCTTGGACAACTTGCAACTTGGCAACTTAGTGAGCCCCTATCTCAAAATTAAAAATAAAATGGGATTACGTGTGTAGGTTAGTGTGAAAGCCTTGGATTGAATTCCCAGTGTTAAAAAAGGAAAAGCGAAGAAAGAGAAGAAAAAAAAAAACTCTACAAAGAGATACTGCTTCACACCTATTAGGCAAGTTAAAATAATTATAAAACAAAGAATTATGATATGTGTTGGTGGAGATTTCAATAAATGTGATCCATTGTACATTCCTGGTAGGATTATAAAACCTTTCTTTGACTTTGGAATATAGTCTGGCAGTCCCTCAAGAAATTCAATGCAGATTTATCACATGACTAGAAAATTTCACTCCTAAGTATATGCCTAAGATAAATGAAAACCTATGAACACACAAAAACTTGCACATGAATGCTTCTATCAGTATTATTCACAATAGCTAGAATGTTCAAACAACCTCAGTGTTTGTGAACTGATAAAGACCAATAAAACATTATATATCCATGGTATGGAATACTATTTGACAACAAAAAAGAATTAACTATTCATATATGCAACAACATAGATGGACCTTGAAAACATTCTTCCAAGTGAAGGAAGTCCTATGTAAAAGCTTTATATTATACGATTCTATTTGTACACAATATTTACACTAGGTGAAGGTCTACAGAAAGGAAGTAGATTCATGGTTGCCTAAGGGATTTAAGGAGGGGAAATAAAGAGTGACCATTAATGAAGAGTATTTATTTTGAACTGATGAAAATGTTTGGAGGGAGTCATGGTAGTGCATCCTATAATTCCAGCACATTGGAAGGCTAAGGTAAGAGGATCACAAGTTGGGGCAAGCCTGGGCAACTTAGCAACATAGTGAGACTCTGCTTAAAAAAACAGATGGAGATGTAGTTCAGTGTGAAAGTCCTGGAGTAAATTCTCAGTCATTAAAAAGAGAAAAAGGTTAGGAATTGGATTGCAGTAAGCTTGCCCTTTCTGTGAAAGCACTGCGTTTTATAATTGAAATGTGTGCATTTTGCAATATGAATTATACATCAATGTTTTTAAGTATAGAAAAATAGCACTATATAGGACTCACAGCTACAAAGGGCTGCTTATTATGGGATAGCAGATCCACATTCAGATGAGTTCTGCTGTAATTTATGGAATATGCATTGTGACAGACCAATGCATATCACAGGGTAGAGGTACAGGCAGGCTCCTCTGAGTTCTAATACACTGGAGGCTGAGCTAGGATCCTTCCAAACTCTCTACTTACATATTCCAACATCTCTCCAAATTCCATGGCCTTGAGACACTCTGGATTGTTTTATTGTAAAAACTTACATCTCTACCACCTCCCTTTGTTCATTCTGTGCCTTCCACTCAAATTAATAATATTCCACATAAATTTTAACTGTTACAAGGTACACATTATTTTTCTCTCCTTTGACATCGTGTTTTGTTACCTAAAAAGGAACTCAATATGTGTTTGCTGAGTGACCAAACAAATGAATAGGCTCTGCCACTGAGCTTCCCAAGAAGATTTGAAGGAATAAAGTTGCACATAGTGTAAATTCTTGCTAATTTCTCCAGGAGTTGCTGGACTAGTACAGAGCATGAGTGAACAGACATAAAGATCAGATTGTCTCTTTAGAAAGAAATTCCAATTCAGGTCTGTTTTTCTCATAGAAATCGTGGAATTGCATAACTATCCTCAGTCTTATAACCAATGGGACAAACATGATAGAAACAGCTCACATACACACCAACTCTCAGAGATCATCTAAGCTCCTAACTTGTTCTCTCCCAGTCCAGTAAGCATTTCTGATGCTACATTCTCATAAGAACAACCTCAAACTAGCTCAGGTACTCTAAACCATGCAATTGTTTAAAAACTTCAGATCCTTATTTATCAGGAGGAACAAGTCTCTTGTAAACCAACTCCCAAATGCAACACATCCAAGTGTGGGTATGCTGCAAATGAGGACCACTGTTGCCCCAGAATATCAAATTTTGGAGAATGGCTACAATGGTAACCTTGCTCTAGGAGCAATCCCAAACCATAAGTGAAATCTCAGAGCAAAGGAATGCCTTCTAAAGGGTACATACAAATAGGTTTACCTGCTCACATGGAACCCATCCCAAAAAATGTATTCAATCTGGAGTTGTATACAGCATATCTCAGAGTTTGCTTTCTTACCGAGCCTTATAATTTCTCCATACATTTGCTGTAACAAATGCAGAATAGAAGGAACATTATGGCAGCTATTGGTTTGAAAGGTATTATGGAGAAAATAGCCAAGGGATGTTTGAGAAGATTTTGTACAAAGATGATCAGCTAAAGATGTGGAAAGTTTGAGCTAATCATAATTGTTGTGCTGCCTTTTCCTTCTAAGCTTTAAGAAGTTTTCTACTAGCAGAAATAGGCAATAACAAGACATCTTGTTTGTCTTTGTTGCTCCTGTGAAAGAAAATTTCTGCTTTCTTAAGCTGTCACATCATCACTATTAGTAGCTTCGCTCCAGGCACAAGTGTTACACAACAACCCCCCCTTCAAAAATGCATGAGCTGAGCACTGTTTGCACAGAATTTGTCATTCTGTGATCCTTTGAACACTTGGTTCACAAGGCTGAAAAGCCTCAAACCTCTGACTTGATGACAGCCAAGGTGAAAAGTACACCCAACTTTCATCCCAGATCCACAACACAAAAAGTCTTCTGCATTGGCCTTGTAAGACAGAACGCAACCATCTTTAGAGCTTTGTTTTCTCCCTTTTATCATCAGAGTTGACTGTAGAATGATTACAAAACAATAGGACTAACCCTTGTAAAAATAAACATGGGACTGATGCCTCTGAATGTTGACAGCATCGTCTCCTAGACCCAGTGAAAGCCCTTGCAGCCTCATCAAATGTTCAATCTCTTGTATGCGTCCATGTACAAAGGAACAAAGTGTTACTTAGTAATCTGTGCATCCTACTTTGCATACATTAAGAGATGCGATATAATATTTTCTGTAAATATTATGTGCCCTTGTGATGTAATATATGAAGTTTTGTGCATGGGACCGTAAGCATTCACAACTGTCCTTTGGAAGTACTACTGCATTTAATGGCTCTGTTCTTTTTGTCTTATAATACTTGGTAATTATGTGCTTAAACCTACCTATAGTAACACTAATTTAAGACATATCAGAAGAAAAACTGGCCTGAATGTCTTATATTTTCCTGCTATTTTCTGTTAGTTTAATCTGACTTGTATTTGATCCACAATATTTCACGGCCTTTTTCAGTTTCCCTTGATCATTTCCAGTGTGGCAGTTTCGACTCTATTTACAAGTTTCTAAAACTAGTTTTCTCAGCTGACTTTATGAAAAAGATGTCTGTCAGAATTGATCGGTTGATCTTTTTTTTTATTGTAGGCACGCCAATAGTACCTAGTCTAAAGGTTTTCAAATTGTTTGCATAGGCCCGGCAAGACGGTTCAGTAGTGTAAAGCGCCTAGACAAGCTTACGCAACCACAGGGACCATAATTCAATCCTTGGCACCACATGCTGTGCCAGCCCCACCCCCCAGGGCAGGCTGAGTCAGCGATAATAAAAAAAAGAAAAAGAAATTGTTTGCATAATATGAGGTATTAAGTGTGTTAAAGATGATTTTCTGCCTCCTTTTCCTTCAAATGATAGAGTAAAAAGGACAGAGAAGGATTAAGATGGTTCTATTTGCTTAAGAAACCAGAAAAGCACATCATTCCAGGAAGACACAAATCAATGAGGTTTGGGTTTATGAAGTATCTCAAGTTACATTTCAAAGAGGACAGCTTTGAAAAAATTAATACATTTTACTTGGGATATTATCCATAGGTTCCTAGACTTAAATATGAGTTTAGTTTATTGGAAAATCCAGTAAATAGTAACTGATGGAATTTCATGTGTAAATTCATGTGCCAGGCACTGTGGGACACACAGAGGTAACTCAGATATGGGCCCTGTCCCTAAAGAACTTGGTGGCAAGATTAGGTACAGATGAGAATAACTCCAGTGCGAAGGAAAATATGTTAACTGCTTTAATAGAGATGTGTGCTGACAATGGAGACTTGAAAAAGAAGATTATCAGAAGCTAGCTCTTTCTGAATTTGTGGGATTTTCCCCATTTAAGGGGAGCCTTAAAATTTGGCTAGGATTTTCTTTGTAGACCATGGTGGAAGGGCAGAGAAGTAGCATGCAGTTCTGACAGCACGAGTTTACTTCAGTGGCAGAGGAGGACCTGGAATCCCCAAGATCTGCTTCACCCTACCTTTGACAGTCCCACTTAAGCAGAAGCTTGGCTTTTATAGTTATTGAGTCAACTCATTTTCTTCTCCACTAGAAGAACGGTTGATCAGAAGTATGAAAAGCATGATAAGATTATTTTAAAGGGTCCTTCCAGAAAAAACTTTCTATGAATCACAGAGTAGGTGAGGCATGACTACCAAAAGAGCTTGTTTTACTAAGTATATTAGTTTTTTTAAAAATTATTTTTAAATTATTTTTTACAATATTTAATGCATTGTATAATGTCTTCGTTGTAGTTGTTCAGAGTACAAGATATAGACATGATTTCTTGTCTAAACCTCATTAGTACAGATCTTTCTTTTCATTGCACAAAAAGAAAGTAGCAGTATATATAGTCCAAATGTCCATAACAATACTGGATTATCAGCTCATCTGGCATTATCGGGGTGGTGGTAAGCATAAAAGTGAACATCTGTCGAGCACTTGCTAAGTACCTAGGGCACTGTACATAAGACCCTTTAGTCCACATATCACTCATTTTAGTGTAGTCAGTATTATTATAGTCCTCATTTTAAGACAAGAAAACTAAATGGAGAAGGGGTAATTCTCCTAATGACATTAACGTCACAGAACCAGGATGCAAACACAGGAAGTGTAATGCCAAAGGGCAAATTCCTATTACTACTCCATGTCCCCCTTAGCAGAGCACAGCTCATACATTCAAAGGAGGGCTGCACATGCAAGAAGGTCACTCTGAAAACATGCTCACCCATGTCGATAAGGTTGTCACTGCACAATTCTTGAAAGAACAATTATTTTAGAATCACCTCTAGAATCAGAAGTACTTTCTTCTGAATTTCTTCATTTGTGGTCAATTCTAATAGTGATTGGTGATTTAAAAATGATTTAAGTGACTGCGAGTCAGGCCATGTGTAAAAGTACTATCTGATCAAGGTAGGTAAAGCCAGCTTGATCAACAGGATATACAAATAAGGAGTGGGGCAGATGAATAATAGAGTAGTCAGTTCCAAAGTAACACCTCAACGACAGAAGTAGCCACCATGGTGGAAAGACACCCAAGGTGACTTCTTTGAGGGATAAAATTCTTTTGGTTGTGCAAAATCTAGCATGTATATTTCAAGAGAAAATAATAAAGTCTTAATAACATGCCATAGAAAAATCAAATAGAGAACTGGTTTCTCTTATCCTACCTCTCACAACTGTAGAGACACCACTAAGCCAATAACATCTCTGAACATTGTTTTTCTCATCTGTCCAGTAGAGACAATAAAACTGAACACACAGTGCTATTTTAAGCATAAGTAGGGGCTAAGGATATAGCTTTGCAGCATAGCACCTGTCTGGCAAGTGCAAAGGTCATGAGTTCAATTCTTGATACCAAAAAAAAAAAAAAAAGTTTCAGATAAGGGAGAAATTTGTACAAAGCAGCCAGTATGTATAATGTCTGAATCTAAATATAAACTTTTAAAATAGAAGCAATTATTAATTTGAGTCATTTATTAAATATTCTCTGCAGATTTGAGAGTCAGAAATGTTTTTTTAGTTCAAACTAGCTATGCTTTTAAGTTTTTTTTCCTCCAAAAGTCATAGCTGGATAGTTTATTCTAACACAGCATGGCACTTTTAGGCATGGGTAGTAAGAAATGAGAGTGTGTAGAAAACAAGCCCAGCTCTTGCAAACTATTTCTTGCAAATGCAGTCCACCACCACCTCATTCATGCTGCTAATAAACACCCTTGTAGTATTGGGAATCATGGTTTAGTTTTGGAGAGAAATTTTCTGAACCCAATAATTGCATGCTTTTCATAGCTATTGTCTTACAAAAAACTACCAAGTTTCTATGTTTGTAAAAAAAAAGCAGGTGAGCTGGGAAAGAAATGTAAAGCTTTGTGCATGCAGCTTGTTTTCTATGACCAGGGAGGTCTGCTTTTGAAAGCAAGCAAAGTGTTCATTTATTAATGAAAACCAGTTCTTTGGGCTCCTGCTAAGTGTTTTGGGGCTCAGCAATTATCCAAAACTCAGATTATAGATTCAAACCTCCTTCCCTCCCACTCACTCCCCCACCTCCCTAAAAAACAGGAAATCTTACTGTGCCTGCATGAAGCCTTCATCCCTGCAATCTTACTGCGAGTTGGGCAGAATATTATGTGAAACAAGTGACAAAAGAGAAAAGCTGAAGGCAGGTGCAGGAACAAGACGCTGCGCTCCTTGGAGAGGGCCTTAGGTAAGTAGCTACAAGAGTTGTACATGCCAATCAAAGACGGGCAAGGGTCAAGCTCCCTTTTGTGCACAAACAAAGACTAATTGCATGTTCATAGCTGTAGAGTCTGCGGGCACTAATTCGAGAGAGGAACTATAAAAAACCTTGGACTCCCGCCTCCCAGAGGCAGCCAAGGCAAAGCGGACGGCTCAAGGAGCCCAGTGGCTGTCAACCAGCTGGGCCTCTCCCTGTCTTCTCCACAGCAACCAGGAGCTCCCACGTGGCTGCCATTTCAAAAATGAAAATAAGCCATTTTGTGAAAACTGAAAGGATGGCTGTGTGTACATAACGGCAAGCCAATGAGCAGCAAAGGAAAAGGCTCCGAGCCACTTAGCTTCCTTTGATGCACAAAGCCTAATACTGTTGGCCTTGCTTTTTCAATGAATCGACCAAATTAGCTGGCTCTTTTGACATCTTGTAGACATCACTAGTTAGTGTGAGTTGTCCTTTCCTTACATTTAAAAACAAAAGTCTGTCAAGGTGGTTTGGTCCATTCTGCTAGGAGCCATTTTGAAGCAGGTTACCATTAGGGCCAAGCGACAGGAGCAGCTGGCTTTTGAATTTATTATTAGTCATAGCTTACATTCTCCGATCACTTTCTCATTTCTAAAGCGCTTGCATTTGTTCATTCCCTAAGCATTTACTGGCACACCCTGCTACAGTCAAGGCACTGTGTGTGGCTCAATGGAGAAAACAAATATGTTATCCACACAGGAACTTTGCTCATTAGGCAAGACAGGCCTAATTACACCTACTCCACAGTTGAGGAAACTCAAAACCAAAGCAGTGAAGTGACTTGTCCTCCCTGCCAAACAAGCCTCTTAGTAACAAAGGCAGGAGGGAGTCCAGATATCCTTTGAGGCCCTGCTCAGAACTAGGTCCGCTGTACCACACTGCTTTACACAGGCTGGCAGAGGTAGCTTTGAGCCTGCACTCTGCAATTAAAAATAAAACCAACCCCTCTGTGACTGAACTGCCAAATATAAAGTGCAGGAAAATGGAGTTATTCTGGGATCAGAAATGGATGAGAACACTGGTAGCGTACCTCCCAGCTTCACCACTGACCAGCTTTGTGACCCTGAAGGACTCAAGTTCTGGGCCTGAAATTCCTCATCTGCAAAAGGAGAAAAGGAAAAGACGAACTCATCAAGCCCCATGAGTCCAAAACTTGTCTGATCATCATCCACCTAGGGGGAATTTAGTAAGTGTTATGGTTTGTGTCTAGTTGTCCCGCCAAAGCCTCATGCAAGTTATGGGGCAGACATGGCTGGAGGAGCAGCAAGTGGCATCAGTGGCAGGTCCAGAGGACCAGGGTGGGGCTCAAGGGGTGGGGTCAGAGAGGCACGAACAATTAAACTGGCACTTCCCACTGCCCCCCAAGCTAGTGGTCTCTCTGAGGTGTGAGAGGATCATCCTGGACATGGCACAGCCCCAGTGTCTGCAACTGAGGCCCCCTCAGGCAGAAAGGAGATGTTTAGAGAAGATGCAGGCACTGATCCTATCTCGTCTTGCTATGTAATTCAGGCTGTTTTAAACTATGAAACCTCCAGTAACTGTGAGCTAAATAGACCTTTCCATCCCTCATTTTGGGTGTCAGGTATTTGTCCCAGCAATAAGAGAAGAGCAACTAAGACAATAAAATATGGATTTGGGTCCCTTCCTTAGTTTTTAGGAAACATAATTCACACAGGAGACAGGCCACACATTTGTACGGTAAGATCAGAACGCAGCATGAGTTTGATTTTACTGACTGAGCTGTTCCCATGAGAATCCACAACCAAGAATGGATCATAAATTCTGGGACCAAATTTCAATGAGAAGGGAACTGAAGAGGCTGTTCATTTATTTATGCATTTGTGCAATTCACAATCATTGTGAACCATTTCCTTTCCTGATTTCTGTAGACAAACCTGCAACACAGATGTGACTGGTATATAATCCCTGTACTTAAGACTCACAGTGCATTTGGAGAGGCACCCTCGTAAAGTATAATGAAAGTGCTAAGTTCCTTAACAGGCAGAGGAAGATTATTTTAGGAACACAAAATAGAAAATCTGTAAGGAAGAGCCAGTATGGGTAGGACACACAGGCTAAGTCACAAAGCAGTGAGGAACGAGGGGCGATTCTCCATGAAAAGTCCAGGCAAGGAGGCCGAGCTTTATCCTGTAGGCAACAGAGAGCCACTGAAAGGTTTTAGACAAGAGAACACTATGACCAGATTGATGTTCAGAAAAGATTCCTCTATTGAGTGGATAATGAATTAGAAAAAGCTAGAGCAAAGACAGGAACAAAAGAAAAGAGTAAGATGCCCCCAGATGACATAAGAGACAATTGATTTCTAAACTTAGTATATTGTGGGCTTGCCACTATAAACCTAGAGCAATGTGTGGGCCTGGAGGTGCTCATTAAATGAAAAAGATAAACCACACACTGTCCCTTTCTAAGCATCTTACATATACTATTGCTTAATTCTTTAACAATACCACAAGGTAATAGTATTATCATTAAGCTTGTTCTACATTTGAAGAAACTAATGCCCAGAGAACCTAAGAAACGTGTTTATGTCACAGTTAGACATTAGCTTTAAAAACTGATCTCACAGAAGCTGAGAGTAGAACAGTGATGGCCAGAGGCTGGGGAGAGTAAAGAGGAGGGAGAATGGGGAAAGCCTGACTAAA
>PVKN010033305.1:0-12066 GCA_004027915.1 Capromys pilorides
GAGACCAATCCTTTTGCTAATTTTTTTTTTTATTAACCTAGAACCGGAAAATCTAACACTTTATGTTAGAAGAACAAAAAATCAGCTAAAAAATACTGGATATTAACACTGAAATATATAGACTGTAGATCAAAATGACCTCGCAGAAGGTCAACCGCTGTCCACTAAGATGCAAAAATACAGTCAGAACAGGGCTGTCTTTTTCACAGTTAGAGAAAGTCTAAATGACAGAAGCAGGGTTCAGAATAAATGAACAAGTGAATGCCACTTGCATAGGAATATGTAGTGCTATCCTTTTCGCTGGATAAGAGGTTAAGGTGTGGGTTCTGAGACTACCTTTCTTATGTGGCTATTATAATCAGGGGTGAGTGAATTGTTTTCTTTACTTGAAAGTAGGAGTAATAATCATGCCTATGGTGTAAACAGAATTACTATGAGTGTAGCTTTGGAGATTTAAATTATCTAAGTGATTGAAATGATGCCTAGGACAGAGTAAACTTTGAATTAATTTTCCTAACTCTTCCATTTCAGGAAAGGCTGTGGAAATGTGACATTACCAACAAATATAAAAAATAATACAAGTTCAAGATAACCATGGTCATTATTATGTATGTTTCAATGAATGTTGAAGGTAGATTTTATATGTTCTGCAACTGTATGTATAGAAATGAGGATTGCAAATTTAATTTTATAGTCATAAAATTATCAAACAATTTTAAAAGGTAACAAAAAGGACTCCAGTTAGATTTTAAGAGGATATTCTTGTGTTACAGTGTTAACCTGAGTTATCTGTACTAAAAGTTAGTTTATGAATTACACGAGGAACTGCTGCTCTCTGCCATGTGTGGGGCAGTACCTTCCTGAAGCAGGCTAGAGCTTTCTTTCCAGAGCTTTCTGAGAATCTCTGCTAAAGAGTTTCTTCAGGAACCCCTGGCCCTGACAGGTAGATGTCCCGGGAGCTGCTTTGGGGTGTGATGGGTAAGAGCTGTGTGCCCACAACCCAGCAACGTCCCTTCTGTGTACTTCTGTGCCCCTAGTTGTTTCTCTGAGGTCCAAGGCATAACACACAGCACATTAGCACCCTGTTCTGCTGTCATACCTGTCCACACATTGCCATTTCTTCCTGAGATCACTTCCCAAATCCACGAATTGTTTTTTCACTTTAATCTCAGTATATTTCTGACCAAACCTCGAGGCTAAGGCTTTCTATTCTTCTAATGAGCTTTTAAGAAGTGATATTTTCAGTTTGCTGAGTATTCTCTCAGGAGGAAGAAATAAACTGCATGTTCTTTAATTTTATTTCTTAAGGTGTGTGACATAGCATAAATGTAGGTATTTTAATAAGGGGAGTGTTAAGTCTCCTATTAGGTCTAACACCAAATGGGAAAATTTCTTGCATTATCTATCTATGTGGCTGAAATTTTGAATTCAACTAGTCCATAAACTGCTTATCCTTGTTCTGGGCACACAAATGTATGGACAGAGATGTGATAGATCTTGAATCTTGTGCTCACTATTTTAAGTCTTTAAGCTGGAATCTTTGAAACCTTGGCTCTTGCCAGGTCAGCTGTGTTGGCTTTGGAAAATCCTGTCTTTTTCTCTATTCTCATCTTTTCCCAAGAATATATGTAGGATTTTGAGTTGTTCAAAGTCTGGGCCATTAACTGACACAACCTTTGTGAAGGGCAACGTCTTACGTATGAAGGACACATTCTCTCCTCATTTGTGGGTAAGCAGGGCTCTCTGCTTCCCTGCTAGGTGGGTTCTGAGATTCTGGTTTGGGCTTTAGAAGAGGAACAGGCATTATAGCTTCCTTGATTCAGGATTACTTAGACCCAGCTTGCATGGCAGAAATTCAGTTCTTCCTTAAGACTCAACAAAACTCACCAGAGTTCTACTTTGCTGCAAAGTGGAATTAACGAGAAAGGATTAAGTTTCCTAGTCTACCACAAGCATGCATGTACACAGGCCTTTTAAGGACAATGCATGGCTGGCCAAAGCAGGAATCAGGGGACTTGGGTATTCTTACAGTCTGCATCTGAAGTGGCTTGTATATACAGTCCACTTCACATTGTTGAAAACATGAGAGCCAGGGTGACTTCACTTGTATAGACTAGGCTGAGTAAACCCATCTAGAGTAAAAATAGGCTTGTTTACTGACTCTTCCTCCACATCCAAGCCTTGGCTACTAAGAGAATGCTGAGTGCACACAAGACAAAGGAAAGTAAACCCAACAAAAATATGTCAATGAATAATTATCTTGGGCCACGTATCTTGGATAAAATAAAGAACATTTTATATTTTAAAAATCAAGATATTAATAGGTGTCCATCATGGTGGTCCATCCCTAGCCACTTCTAGATGATACAAGGAAGGTTCCTCAAATAATAACGGTTGACATTCATTCACTTACAGTTACTAAGTACCAAGGGACACTAGGAATACCATAGTGAAAAAAAATTATAAATTCAAGTACTCATCTTTATGCAGTTTACCATAACACCTGGCACGGTAGTAACAAAATAAAAATCCAGAGGATTTTTTTACTGCAGAGTATTGGTTCAAATATAACATAATTTTACTACTCTTTTATTTATTTATCCACTTAGTACAAAGCCTCACTATGCAGCTCAGACTCGTAGTGATCCTCCTGCCTCAGCTCTCCAGTGCTGGAATTACAGGTGTGTGCCACCATGTCTTGTTTCAGTGGCAGGCTCAGCCCACCTGGGGTTCCTGGGCCGGCGTGGCATGTAGTACTAGGGCTCAAACCTTGGTCCTGCACTTGCCAGGCAGGAACTTAGACCACTGAGCTGTCTTCCCAGCTCCTATAACAGATCATTTTAAAGCAGAATCCAAAGTTGTAAATGCAAATTGAAGTACTTAACACATTCACCTGGCACAGCGACACAAGAAAATTCTGGTAGAGGTTCCTGCTCAAGTTCTCCCTAGCTCATAACGCAGAGCAAAGGAAAAAAACTTGCTTTTTCCAATCTGACATGCATTTATTGCTATGGATGTCCTTCTTGCAGGGCTTCAGTGTGAAATAGCCTTAGGATAAATCCAGGATCTGGCAAGGCAGAAAGAAAAGATGGAAACACTCCACAGCTTGGTTGGCATACTGCTTTGTAAGATGAAAGAAATTTGAAGCTTGTACAGCCTACAGATTACCTTTTGTGTGAAATTATATGAGCTACAGACATCCCTGTTTTATCAGGATACATTTTTTAATGGGTGCTAAACTTCTGTTAGAAGTAATTATAGTCCCTTGACTTTAGGAAATTGGAAGGAATGTTATGGTCAGCAGCTAAGTCATATCTCTTGAGATATTCATTAAAGGTAAGTTGTGAGAGAATGAATTGTCATTGCCAAGGAATAGCATGAGCACTGTTGGATGGACCACCTATTCTATGGATGTTGAGTAGACTAAAGCAAGAAAGCAGTGAATTCCAGGAACTTTCCATGACTTCCCAGATGTCATTCTCTCATTCTTTGTTTGCAGAAGTGAAGTAGCTGAAAAGCAAATATACTATACATTTCTGAAGGTCAGAGGTGTCTATATCAGTTGACTTTAAAAATTTAGGAAAGATCTTAGAGAAACTTTGGGACAATGGTGGTTAATAATGCAGCTTCTGACTACAATTGAAATGGAGTGTTCAAGAAGTAAAAGTAATCCAGGTGTCTAATCCTAAAGAACCTTCCCTATTAGTTGAAGGAATCCCTTCCACTATGAGGCCCTTGTGCCTTATGAAAGATTCAGACTCACTGTTGGAGGCTATTTCATTTCTGTGGGAAGTCCCATTTATAGCATTCATATCTACAAAAAATTAGATTCTGGGAATATGACTAGAGTGTTGGAAGAGAAATTACAAACTCAATACTTGCAGGACATGATTTACACAAAAAGAACTGGCAGAATTTTCTTACCCACATCAGTAAAAATCTGGAGAATTTATCTGGGTTTGCTAGAGCAAGGGAGAGAGATGTAGTTTTACATAGAGCTGAATTTATCTATACAAGTGCCAGAACCCTGAATTCAACATGACTTTAGCAGCTGGAAATAATGATATTTGTATGGATGAGTTGCTAAAAGATTAGCTCATGTGGTTCTTTAATTCAAATTGTGATTCCAGAAATTTTTCAGAATTGTAGCAGTGGAGGGATTCAAAGACATTGAGAGATAAATCATCATGGGAGAAGTTTAACATGCATGGCTGTATTTTGTCCCAACTCACTTTCATCACAGAAAGCTGTGAAGACAGCATTCACCACCGTTTGGTAACTCTATTGCTGAGAACAGTGCCATCATGTCATGGCTGAATGTGGTGTAGAGCTGCAGTTGCAATAACTCCCTGATTTTGATGGACAAAAGAAGTTTGTGGTGTGACAGAACCCAGTAGCTACAGTTAATCACCAAAAAGAAGATGCATGTGATTACTCTAATTGACATCCGCCCCTGTGGCAATCAATGTGGACCAGCCTACAGGGCCACTGGTGGTGGTTAGATAACTGGGGATCCCTAGGGTGAGACCAGACAGTGAGCCCATCAATGTCCTACCTGATTTGTACATCTGGGAGATAACAGATCAGGTGACTGCCTTGGACACAATAATACTGGCACTTTTTCATTCAATCACAGAGCCTTTGAAAGAAAGTGCCAGTATATGGGCTGGCCAAATAGCTCAGAGAATTAAAGCACCTACAAGCAGGTTCAGGGGCTGGGGTGGCACGTGCCTATGATCGCAGCTCTTTGGAGGCTGTAAACAGGCAGATCACTGATCTAGTAGTGAGACTCTGAACACTCTGTTGAAAAACAAACAAACAAAACAAAATAAAAAGAAAGTGCAAGCATGCAACAAAAGTTATCATAGAAATTCTGTAATGTTTTCTCAGTTTTCTGCTTAGCATTCCTCAAAGGCTCCATGATTATTCTGTAAATAACTATGAAAAGAGAGGTACCCAGGTTTTCTTGGTTAAAAGTGTAGTTTTAAGGACCTAAGACTGATTCCAGGAAGACTGTTCTACTGCAGATCTCTGTGGAGATGGCTCTGTTCACATCTTTACAATAATCAAAGCTGGCAGGGCGCAAAGGCAGTAAACACAGGCTAGAGGTTTTGTATGTTTTTTCTTTGGTACAAATGAAAAGCAGGAGAAAAATAAAAGAAGCCTTGACTACTTAACTTAGGAGGACTACTCGGAGAAGAGGAGTCTGAATCCTTCTGACCTGAGACAAAGCAACATCCAGATTTTAATAGCTTTAGGCTGGGGCATAGTTAGGGCTGTGCTGAGTGACATCTTGGGAGGTGACTGGGATAAACAGGGTGATGTGTCAGGAGTTGACTGAGGGAATATTGGCATGTGCACAACAGGAAGAGTAGGTTCCCTTCTAGAAGGGAAAAGAAAAAAAGAAGTGGATTATGGACTGCTGTTCTTGGGTCCCTGCCATATTGGATTCCTGCCAGGATGCCCAGGCAAATTTTTTGCATGGGAAGAACCCATCACATTTTATATTCTAGTGTTGAAAACAGGGATTTGGAGGCCAGTGGTCTGTTTAATTATGCTCTGATAATTATTAGACTTGAGCCTCTAGCCTTTGATCATGTCAGAGAAAGGACTGATATGTCTCTAGTCATTCAGTGAAAGTCCAAAAGCATAAAGCCTGGGGTAACTTCTGAGAGTTCTGTGTTGAGTCCTACAAAACCTTTCTGCCCTAATGAAGAATTCAAAGGGTCACAGAAGATAATCTAGTTGCTATTGTTTTTGTTCCTGTGAATTTTGCCAACAAATATTTTCTCAGAAGACTTAATGTATATGCTGTTATTTCTCTCCCCTTTGTTTGACAATGGTATGATATACTACTGGATCTTAACTAACCTAAGGTATAGAACTCATGACTACAAGTCTACCAAGAGTCGGGCCAGCAAAAATTAAATAATAATAATCATGGGATCTTGAGAGGCTACAACCTAACACGCGATTATTTCTCAAGTTGCTGAATGTAAAATTAAAATACAGCTATTGGCATTAAGATCAATAAACTGTCTTACTTGGTAGATGTTATGGTTTGTGCCTAGGTGTCCCCCCCAAGCCTCATGCAGTCATGGGGCAGTTTCTGGAATTTGTAATTGATTATTGTGCAAATGGATGCTGCACCTGCCCTGGGGCAGGTGATTTGCATTTCAATGTAAGGAAGGAAGAGAAGTTAGCTGCTTGAGCTGCTTCAACCTTCCCTCTTAGCACTCTTGCTCTTACTGGCCACCATCAAAGGTTGTTTTCTGCCATGTGCCTTTCTGCCTTGGAGCCAGCTGAATATGGACTGAAACCTCCAGTAACTGTGAGTTAAATAAACCTTTCCTTCCTTCAATTTGAGTGTTGAGTATTTGTCCCAGCAAGGAGAGAACAGTAAATAAGACAGTAGAATTTACTTGTAATTTGAAACTCCATACTGGTGGCATTTTTCATAAGCATTCATGGATTTGTACAGCAGCAAATGTGTGATTCATTCCTGCACTTGTTCCCAACCAAGGTTCAATACAGAGATGCCTTCCCTTCTAATTTCAGAAATGTATGTCTTAGAAAACAAACCCCACCCTCAAACCCAGCTTTCCTACTAGCTATTCACAACACAGATCACTTCTGACTCCAGATGTGTGTGTGTGTATGTGTGTGTGTGTTGTGTGTGTGTGTGGTGGGGTTCTCGCACACCAACTGAACAATTAATCCTGCAGTGAATATCAGCTTGATACTCTCTAATCTGAATAAGTTCTGACAGCATCTACGTGGGGACTGCATAAGATCCTATAGGTTAAGGGTTTCTCTTTCTAATGTTTCCTCCCTGCTGGTGCCAGCCACAATCCCTAGGTTATGGAACCTGTGCTTCTGACCATAAGCTGTATATTGGGGTGTCCATGGCCTTCACCTTGGATTTGATTAACCTGCTTGAACAGATCATAGAACTTAGGAATATATGTATTTGTTGGTTTTCTATAAGGGAAATCACAAATGACATAGATGGTGAGATGTGTAGCATTACGGATAAGGAAAGGCTGTGGGTATGCCCTTCTATGCCCTTCCACTATACCAACTTTTAGGAATCACCACATTCCTGGAGTGTTCTGTTGTTGTTTGTTTTGTTTTAGAGTGTGTGTGTGTGTGTGTGTGTGTGTGCATGCATGCATGCGTGCGTGTGTGTGTGTGTGTGTGTGTGCAGTGTGCATTTTGGTGCCCATAGAGTTTAGTTTTGCATTTAATAAATATGTGCGCAAGAATAAGTTTTCTTCCTGTGTCTTTGGCTCCACATTAACAAAAAGTTAGACATAGTGATTTCCTCACAATGATCTGCACAGGTTAAACAGATGGGGGCATGCAGAGTACGCACTGTGGTAGACGGCAGGTGATAAGGTGCTGGCTGCTGGGCCCATTGCTCTTCTTTGGGGAAGAGCACCTATACCAGGAAGAGGCCAGGTGTTTTAGTTACTCTTCTCTCTTTGCTGGGACAAATACCCAACACTCAAAATTAGGAAAGGAAAAGTTTATTTAGCTCACAGTTACTGGAGGTTTCAGTCCATATTCAACTGGCTCCAAGGCAGAGTGGCATAAGGCAGAGGGCAACCTTTCATGGTGACAGCTAAGAGCAAGAAGGCTAAGGGGGGAGGTAGCAGCAGCTCAAGCAGCTAACTTCTCTCCCTACTTTACACTGAAATGCAAATCACTTGCCCCAAGGCAAGTACAGCACCCATTTCCACAATAATCAATTACAAATTCCAGAAGCTTCCCCATGACTCCTTGAGGCTTTAGGGGGACACCTATACACAAACCATAACACCAGGGTACAGGGACAGAAAGCATAAAGTCCCTAGCTGGTCATTAAAAATAATGGTGGTTCGCTCCTTCTTCTCCACCCAGCCTCATTCACTCTTCATACTGCGAATCACTTCCCAGCATTATCAAAGCCCAAACTCCCAACGCATGGACCTGGTAGGGACAAACTACATAGCACACCAGTTTTCAAGCTAATAATAATTGTGTACTTGGGAACTCGGAAAAGGACCATTGGGAGGGAGCAAAGACCCACCAGTCTCACCGTAAGCTAAATTCTGTTGAGAATTCCATTTATTACCCAGACCCGCTACTAGAGGGTTCATGATAGTGGAGGAGTTTGTAAATGTTGGAGGTGGGTTGACTCTTACATTGACTTCAAAAAGGATCTTTTAGAAAGTTTACTTAAAAAACGTCTGAGGGAAACCAATATCAGTATTTAAGGGCTCACATACCCGTGTCTTGTGTAGTTTCCAAGCTAGGGAACTGAGATCATTAGCAGATGTGTTTCATCTGAGCCTCAATAGTCTGCTCAGATCAGTTCATATAGCTCTAAATCCTTAATTTTACCCAGAATATGTTTTACTCTCCAAAGAGAGGAAAAGAGGCTTTCAAAGTGGACTGTGAGTTTCAATTACTATCATATTTATCATTAGCTTTTCATTAGCAAGGACCTTGGTATCACCGAATGACAGAGAGTGGCTTCACATTTCCTTCACGTGTCACCTGCCTTATGTCTCCCACTACCAGTGAGTGATGCAGTTGGGCTGCTTCCTTACACTAAGACTATTCATGCTGTGCACACCATGAGGGACAACGTTTTCGTTCCCAGATGAAGGGGCAGTGATCTAATCCTGCAACTTCATCTTTGCTGTGTGGTGTTATGGCCAATACTTGGTGTCAGCCAAGTTCTCAGGGATTTAGAGCTTTGGCTGGAGATATCGCTGAAAATCAGATATTATGAAAGAGGAAAAGGACGGAAGCAGGAGATTGCAGGAGGAACAGTCAGACCATGATACAAGTCAAGCAAAACCTCTTCCAGTTCAGTGGAGAGCTCAAGGACCAGAGGTACCTGTTAAAGAATTCCAAGTTGGGCAGAAAAGATGTCCTTGGATCTTAAGCCTTATTCAGGCATCAGCTAAAATCATTCTGGAAAGAGGGGACCCTGGCTCAGAAGAATCCTTTACAGAAAACCATTTGGGAAGCTGAGCTCCACTCTGATGCAATATTCCACTAGCAATGCACATATTTAACTATAGTGATGAGACTGATCTGCAGCTTCTAGTGGTGAAAAGGAGCATTTCTTTCCCCAGAAGAGAACTTTTTATATCTATATTTTTAGACCTGGCCTTTGAGAAACTTAATATCATTCCAAAGAATATCCAGATTCCACAGTTCCACAGCTGCCATTACTTTAACTTTATCTATCTATCTATCTATCTATCTATCTATCTATCTATCTATCTATCTATCTATCTATCTATCTACATACTGGGAATTGAACTCAGACCTTGTACTTGCCTGGTAGGCACTTATGACCCTGAGCTATCTCTTAGATGCTTTAAATTTAAATGACTGTACAATATTATGACTTGTATTTCATTAGTGAATCAAATAGCTATCTTTAAAATGAATTGCATGAGTACATAGGCATTTGGGAATATATAGAGTAAAAATGGCATTTTTAATAATATTAGTATTTTTTTTTTGTTCTGAAAAGTGGCTAAAAGCGCAGGGTTAAAAATTATTTCTAGTGTAGTGTGGTTCTTCTCTGTGAGACTTTAGTATTCTCATTGACCTTTTAGCCTAAATGCAAAAATAGATGACTTTATCGTAGCTTTAGCCTGTAGGGCTATTTTTAGATGCACAGTGTCATGACCTAAACTTAATAAAAATCTAACACAAAGAGATGAAAGTGGGAACCGTCTTTGCAAAAATTCTTTTAGGGCTATATCCTGCCTTCATCATCCATGAAGAATTCCCACAGAAATCAATAGGAGATTAAAATAAATATCAATGGCAGGATACAGTCCAAGTTATGAATGTAAAGCCCTTCACATGACAAGTTAATTGTTTTTCACAGGATTGGAATGGGAAAGCACGTTCAAGAGGAAAGTCAGCATTTTGGCTTCAGATAAACTAGTGCCCAGCCTTTTGTACAACAGGGCCTTATCTATGGAAGTCATGTCCACCTTTTGTTTTAAGACATTGGTTTAAGAGAAGGAAACGTTCCCGAGCAAGCATCATGATTTTCCATTAGTGAGTCTCTCTGCCTGTTTTAATAAGCTCATTTCTGCCACGCATTCCTTAACCACATTGCTTTCTAAAGTTGTTAGACATAAAACATAATAATACCACAATGGAAAATGTCAAACACTGAGTAATGAGTGACTTTGGGTCTCATTCCCTACAAAATGCTACAATAGTAGAAATGTGTATGTACCACTCATGGTGCCAACATTATTATCTAGAATGCTGCAACAGGAGTTTGCATAAAAGTCAAAGTTTGCATTTATTGTTCAACTTCAGTGTCATGCTGCACAGCAAGTTGGTGGCCTTGGGAACATTCCTTCTTCTGAGTCACTTTGCTTGTCATGAAAAAGAACAAAAGTCTTTTCTGTGCAATGGGGTTGCAATCAATCCAGGTACAAGCAGCATCCTTTATCAGCACTGAGTTCTGTGACAGGGCTAGAGGTCAGCGGGGGAGAATCAGCCGCAGTGACTCAGCATCAAGGGGAGACAGGGCCCGCTGATCTGGGAGTTTTGTACCCTTTCCTGCTGTTACAGGACATTTGTCACAGCCCCAGGGATCGCTTCTTTGTTTCACCTAGTGACGTGCGAAAGAATGTCATCATGCCCAACCCTTTCACTGAAAGCATCCTGGACGTTCCCTCTCCTGTCAGCTTGTCCAGCCTGCTGTGCACTGTAAATGCTCCACGGCGCAGAGCATGCTGGGGCCTAGAGGAGCGCACCATTTATTTTTTCTTTTGCAGAAGAACATAGCTCCTCGTATAATTTAACTTAATAAAAGCTAATTGTTGTACTTTCAATAATATTTTAGATACAATGACATAGAATAGAAGCCCACAGAAGTCTGTTAAGACAATAGCCATGCTTGTTTTGTTTATTGCTATGCATCTACTCTTAGGACACTAACCATAAGCATCCCTGGATTAGATGGATCTATAACTTCAAACATTCTGCATTACTTGGATTATCCAAAACATTTTCTTCAAGGTTTTTGAGACACAGAGTCCACAGTCACTACCTGGAGTCATCATACTGTGTGAACACGCTAGAGCTTGGCATTCCCCAACCTAACTGCATCTTAGTACCCACTGATCAACTTTCCTCAGTCCCTTCTCCATCTCTGTTCTCTCTAGCCTCTACTAAACACGATTCTACTCTCAATTTCTAGATTGAATCTTTTTAAAGAAGGAAAGGTTTATTTTGTTTTATTTTGTATGTAGTACATGGTCTACAGGGTCTCTGTGCACCCCCATACCCAGTCTCAATCGCCCTCTCAGCATGCCTGGGGGTCAAGGTCAGCATGGCAGGCCAGGGATCGAACCCTAGTTCCTATATCTGCCTAAGCAGGTGCTTTAGTCTGCTGAGCTATCTGGCCAGTCCGTCTGGATCACATATGACTATGTTGCATCACTTTTCTTTCTGTGTCTGGCTCAGTAACTTAGCATAATGATCGACAGTACTGACTACAGAGCTGCAAATGACAAGGTTGTATCCTTCACACAGTTACGAAGTATTGCATTTATATATGTATCACATTTCCTTTAATAATATTCTATATATATTGTGTGAATACATGACATTTCATTCATTAGTTGATAGACACTTAGGCTTTTCCACTGCTTGGTTAATGTAATGGAGTGTAAGCTCGTCTATCTGACATTGTGCTGCCAAGCTGCATCCATTTGCCTATGAGTGTCTCCATTTTGTCTCTCTGTATGGCAGTGTCATATTCCATTGCATATAAATACCATGTTTTCTTTACCTACTCATCTGTTAATGAACATATTTTCTGTTTTTAAGGTCTAGTCATTATTAATCATGCTGCTATATGCATGAATGTGCATGTATCCTGGTAATATGATGATTTTAACTCTTTTTTGGACCTACCTTGTAATGAAATAGCTAGGTCATACTGAATTTATATTTTTCACTTGTTTAAAGACTCTCCACTCTGATTTCCAGAGTAGCTGCACAAATTTATATTCCAGCCATTAATATAGA
>PVKN010033306.1:0-12066 GCA_004027915.1 Capromys pilorides
TGGGGCCAGGGACTCTAGATCTGGCAGGCTTTCTCCAGTTTCTAGACCTTTGCCTAGGCTAATGCCTCTTCCTGAAATACTGTTCCATTCTCTTACATGGAAGACTATCTGTCATTTAATGATCAGCTTAGTTGTCACTTTTGAAATGGTAGGAATATTTATAAAATCAGGGTTAGGAAGTTGCTGTGAGAAAGACTGCAGAGATGTCAAGATGGAGTGAGTCAGTGAGAATAAGGGACAGATTTTCTGAGATAGAAACAGAATTGTAGACAACAGTATCTTTTCTTGTCCAAAATATCTTCCACCTTCTTGTGGGAAGGATCTCTTCCTTTGACGTCTTGAATTTCACTACATAAAACCTCTACTTTGCACAGAAGGAAGCCTGAGGGGAGATGAAGGTGGGACCTTCCACTGTTACATCTGTGAAGCTAGATGGTGGTCCTGTTCAAACAGATGTATCTGATGACTAGGGTAGAAAAGGACAGAGAGTTTAGGGGCCAAGGGAACTAGTCTTAGAGTCAGAAAGACCAGGTCTGAGCTAAAGCTCACTGCTTCCTTGGTTCTTTGTGACCTCCAGAAAGTCATTTATCCTTTCTGGTCTACAGTTTCCTCACTTGTAAAATTGGAGTCAGAGTAATAGAACCTTGTTCAAGATTTGCTGTGGTTGAAAAATACCATCAAGCACTTCTAACAATGCCTGACTCGGAGCAGTACTGTTAGGGTGATTGCTGCTATAACTGCATGTACAAGTTCTACCTGTGATTAAGGACCCAGGAAATGAAAAATGGTGTTTAACTGTGACTGGGATGGTGAAGATTATTATAATGAGAGCTCCTGTAAATGGGTCCCTGCTTCCCCTCTCCAGCTTTGGTCCTCCCCACCCTGGCTGTTGGGTGCACCTCCTGCATGCGGATAAGAAAGGAATCAATGAAGTCTCTGGGGGAATTGGGGTCTAGGGTGCGTTGGTTATGCTCCACTTTCTTGGCTATGAAGTCCTCAAGACCTTGAAGCTCTTTAAAGGCCTGTTGCTGTGGTCCTGGCAGGTGCTTCATGACTGAAGAGAACATCTCATAGAGCTGCAAGTTGTGGAGGGAGGAAGCAAAACAAAGACACCTGTCAGTGGGAGGATCTAGTGGGAGTGGAAACTGTCTCAGGACAAGGAACACATGGGATTCAAGGCACTTTTCCAGGTGTTTAGTGTTCAGGTGGGATTGCATGGCACCATATATGTAAATTTTCATGGGTCAAGTACAAGGGCTATTGTCCTAGAGTTTAGGTGAGAGGGACTAAAATAAACATATTGATTTCAGGTATTCCGGTAAGAATGCACTGGAAGACATCTAGTTGTTGGGATTTTCTGGTGGGGCTCTTATGACCAGCCACTTATTTATGTATTTAGGTATTCAAGAAAGCTCAACTGGAGACAGCTGTTCATGTATTTATATGATTTGAATGGGGGACTTCTAAAATGTGTTCAGGGATAAAAGTAGGGCTGGTGTTCAGGTGTGAGAATGAGTATTCAAATGGGCTGCATCTCATTTTTGTGTCTGAGTGAGCTGTGTTAAATGATACATATTTGGGGGTTTGGGGAACATTCTGCCCTGGGTATGTGAAGTCTTAGTTTTAGTACCTGCCCACATGTTCAGGAGACAGGATATTACACACCTGTCCTGGATTCTGGTGTAACTGCTGTAGTGACTCTCAGTAAAAGACCACTTAGGGGACTTTCTCTGGAGAAGGTGTGGGGTTGGGGCACCTGTAGCTCTGTGGAGGTGCAGTTGTTAGGTTGTGGCAGGGGCATGCTGGAGCCGACAGTTTACCTGTCCAGTGGAGGTGGCTGTGAACTGGAAGCTTCCCAGCATCATGCGCAACAGTGACAGGAACTCTTTGTCCTCGTACTCAAAGCGGTCCCCGAAGACAATGGAGCTAATAACATTGGAGACTGTTCGACTTAGGTAGAAGGTGGGGTCAATGACTGCGCCTGCAGGGGTGGGAGGGAGGGAGCAGCAGGGGAGATGTGGTTTTGGTAAGAGAGAGACAGTCAAGAGAGTAGGCAGGGGCTGAGGAGTAGAGGCTGTGGATTAGCGCTGCAATGATGAGCCTAATTCCTGACTCCAGATCCCAGAGAAGGAAACCCTAGCATTCCTCCCACACCTCGCCCTCAGCCAAACAGAGGTTGCAGGTCTTGCATTTTGGGTGTTTTCTTTCTCGTTCCTGTGCACTCAGGATCTGGGCTCACCACGAGTATCCCGGAAAGCCTGGATGAGGAAGCCCGCCTCCTCCTGGATACGCTCCTCGATGCCGCGCTTGCCCACGCCAAAGTCTCGCAACGTGGTGATGGAGAAGCGACGAAGTTGCTTGGCACGTTCTCCGTTGCTAAAGGCAACACCTGCAGAGGTGAGCACAGAGACAGGAAGCCTTCAGAAAGGAGGGTAGGAGGAAGACGAGGACCACCCTGCAGGGACTCCTGAGAAGGCATAGGTTTGAACAGATATAGTGTGGAAGAAAGATACAAACAGAACTAAGGTGCCACACCACTAGAGATGCACACAGACTCAAGGTGAGAAACCTATAAAAAGATATAGAAATCACCTGAAAGAGAATCAGAAGAGTGACCCTGAGTGGTAAGACAGATGCAGGAAAAACAGACTCCAATCAAAGTAAGGAAAAAAAGAATGAGAGTGCCAAGGCAGGTGACAGGAAGGGAAGTGAGACTGCAGAGCGCTGGATGGAAAAATAAATTGTGAAGGATTCCAAAGTGGCCTGGAAAAGAAGAAAAGGGGTTAGGGGAGAGAAACAGAGAGGGCTTAGAGAAAAGAAGACAGATTGCATTCTGGAGATGGAGGAAAAGGGGATTTGAAAGCAGATATTTCGTGTGATTCTAACACAGAGAACAAGAAAGAAGGAAGGGAAAAAGCAATGATAGGGAGGTACAGAGGCCAAGGATGACAGAAAGATCAAATAGAATTAAAGGGAAAGTTACCAATGGATCTTTAAGAGATTCTAAAAGATGGATATATTAGGGAAGGAAGAGATTTATACTGAATGATAGTAAAGGGGTTGTGAGACAAAAAGAAATTAGGCAATGATGAACAGGCATGCGGTGAGATGATATGACTCTACAGCCTTGAGTGACTCAGATGAGTTGGTAGGAAAGGCTGGGCAAACAGACCACCAGTCTTTCTGGACACATTCATCCCTCTTGTGACCACCTTACCATAGCCTTTGAAGAGCCAGTCAAATGTAGCCTGCTCGCCTCGCCCACTGAATTCTTCAGCCTGATCCACCAGAGCCTCCTTTACTGCATCCTGTCCACACAGCACCACGATCCGGCGAGGTCCCAGGTAGATGGTGAACACAGGGCCGTAGCACTCGCTGATCTGATGGGAGTGGGTAAAAGAGGTTACAGGGGCCACTGTGGCACTGAATACCCAGAAGTTCTGGCATATATTTCTTTCAGTGAAGGAACTGAATATCCTAAGACCTGGTTAGTGAACCTTTAAAATGACCTTATCTTAAGGCTCTGGTTCCCCTTTACCAATCCTCTGACACAAATCCTTAGTTAAATCAGTAGACCCCAACACCCAGACCATTTTACCCATTCCCCTGTCTGTTGACACCTTCATGAGGGAATTGTACATCTGCTCCGTGTTTAGCTGCAGGTAGTTCCCAATGAAGGGCAGTGGAATGGGTCCAGGAGGCAGCTTTCCCCAGATCTTCCTCTGTCGCCAGACAGATAGCAGAATCATTACACTCAGGCAGGCTAGCAAAGCCACCACGAGCAACCCTGAGGCCAACATGGTGGTGGCAGTGAGGGTAACAGACAAATGGTGATGGATGTGATGTTTTGCCTTTATACTCCCTGGAAGAGACTGCCTTTCATCCTGATTATATAATTGTCACATTTGTCCTCTTAATTCTACTTCCCACTATGCACTCCACCTAATTTGGTTCACAGCCAGGAAATGAGGAGGTGGATATCTGAGCGCATTAATAGGGAGCAGCCTCTGTACTCCAGAGGAACTATGCAAAGGCTGTGGATTACAAAGAAGTGGGGGAAGCAGACAAGTTCTATAACTGAAAACTTTGGAATATTTACATGGGAGCTTCTAAGCTTTGGATATAGGGTCTCAGAGTGAGAAGGCCTCAAAAACATGGGTTTTAAACTCTCAAGAGAAATAAATCTTAAGCCCTTAGTTTCATTGGCATAAGACATGTATGGCTATGGATTTGGGAGTCTTTTAATGAGGAGGGCACAGGTTTTATAGGTCTTAGGAGAAGAAATTCCAAGGGTATGATTTGAAATAAAAAGGAACAGGAACTATGGGTATGATAGAGTTCCAGAGAAATAAAGTATATGGGAGATGAGGTCCAACGTGATCCAGAAAGTGAGCACCTGAGTCTAGGTATATTGACCTGCTTGACTTTGGCCCTGTGCTGTTCCTTGATCCCCAGCATCCCCATGGGAACATCAAATTGAGACCCAGATGGACACTATAGAATTTAATACATCCATTGCTTATGTGTGCCTGGGGTGGTGGTGGAAGATCAGAGTCCCATTTCAGTGAAGCTTTGTAAAACTTAGAGAAAAATAATGCTTGGTTATAGTTGACACAGAGCCTGACCAAGCCTTGGGAAAGAATAATAACAGCCACCAAAGTAGCCTGAAAACCTAACTGTCCTGAGAGTTCTACTTAAAAAGAGCCCCATTGGTCTTCCCAGATCCTTATGCAAGTTCACCAGGTTCACTGACTCATTTCTATCATTGTGGTTATTAGCATGAATATTTCCGAAATTCATAGATGAATACACTACGAACACAACAGAGGAAGGACAGGAAACAGACCAGGGAATCTTAAAATAAGAGGCTTAAACTCCTGTTTCTCCTACATTCAGTTTTACTTTTCTGGATTTTGGTTTTTCTGATCTTAGAAAGGGAATATTTTGGGCACCGAAGGTCACATTTGAAAGTGTGTCTAACCTTTGTGGGTTACTCTTGTTTTTTCCAGGCCTGTCATTAGCAGACTGAAGAAACCCTAGAGGAAGTGACTTAAGTGGATCCTGTGAAGGTCAGGGCAGAGAAGGGATAAACACTGAAACCACTGAAATTCTCCTGCAAGCTTTTGGTGAGCTTGTTGAATTCTATGTGTGCATGATCTGTTGAATTTTCTCATCATAGTACTGGTTTATAATCTACCTCACTGAGGCCATTAATGTAGTAAGTGAGGGGATTCTTTCCTTTTCCTGGCCCAGCCCACCCTGGGAGACTAATAAAGACCAAACATAAAATGAGGTTGATGTTGAAATTGGAATCAGCAGTGGATTACATTGGCAGATGCAGATATCAGTCTAATATGGACCCAATAAGGGAGGAGCATCAGGTTGGCACTAACGTTACCACCAGGTCTGTCTATCCTACTGGGAGTGGGGAAGAAGTTGACCCTGAATTTGATTCCAAGAAAATATTAGAATCATCAGTAGTGCCCAAAGGATTCTGAGAGTGGCCCCAGGTGGCCACTGTAGTTGCTTTCAAGAAACTCTAAGGCTGGCACTTTACTGGCTCTGATGTTGGCCCCAGAAGGTTCTGATATGAACATTAGGTAGGTGCTGAGTCTTAGTCTTATGTGGGGTTGAGCTTGACCTCAGGTGGACACTGGAAAGAACCTCATCTGGGCACTGGACACTGGGCAGGTTTTGATGGTTGCACCTCAGGGGTTGCACCCTGCCTCAGTACCTCTAATTTTGGAGAAGTGGAGGCAGGAGAGGTTGATACTCTCAGGGTTTATCTTGCTCCACCTGTTCTATGTGGCTGGATTTTGGACCTGTGGGGGAAAGAACAAAACAGAGACTCAAGTTGTTTGTTGGTATTGGAGGAGAAAGAAGTAGAGAGAGGATTAGCACAGGCTTGGCAGGTACTAATCCGATAATCCTGATTACCAGGCAGCACCTGGGTTGGCCCTGGGCCTGACCATCTCTTGCCTTTATTTTCTTGAGTAGGGGAGAGGGAGAAGTTTGGAGAATTTGTTTCTTGGTGAAATTGGCAGCAAAAGCTCCTTCAGTGTTTGTACAGGCTCCCTTGGACTTTTGAGGGTAAAGGTAAAATGGGAGCAGTGCTTGGGGATACAAGGGTCAACTGTGCTTGTCTTTGGTAGTTTTACTGAAACACAGTGAGAGATCAACATAGGAAACTACAAGGGAAGGACACATGCTAATGGCAGTTTCTTGTGACATGCTTGCAGACTGATCTGGTGGTGAACCCAAGACATTTCCTTCCTTGCCTTGGATGTTCTTTTGCTTTTCAGGATGATGGACGCCTTTTTTTTTTTTTTCTTCCCAGTACCAGGAATCGAACTCTATACAAACTTTATACACACAGCTATACAGCAGGTGGACACACATATGCACTGTAGACCTCCAAATGGCCTATACCAAATCATATGCTCATTTCAGCTATTTGACACAGAGGCAAAGACTGACAGACATTTAGGGACAGGCAATGTCATTGATATTAACATGGACACGTACATGCCAGGAATGTGCTTATGCTGTTGAGCTATCTACCCGGCCCTCTTATTTTGTTTTTATTACACATAGTAAAATGATTCAAGATTATTTTATTTTTATATAATAGATATTCAATTCTGTAAAAGATGACAAATATCACCTTTACTAATCTTTACATATAGTTCTGCAAATGAAATCCACCAAAAATCCTAATAATTAAAAAAATATTGAGAATATGAACCTTGTCTCTTATAAGATGTATACTTTTTAAAGATTAAAAGTCAGTAAATGTAGAAGTTGAAGAAAAGAAAAAACACCAAGAACAGATGATTTGAATTGTCTTCTTCCTAAATATTCAAAATATTAATTGCCTTTACTACTATTTTCAGTGTAGCTTGTAAAACCTCAGAGCTCTGACTCACCTTCACTAGTCTGAAATAAATCCAGTAGGGATTGTATTAGTGAGCTACAAATTCTCTTCACTTTTTATGTAATAAAAAGTGCTTTATTTTTATCTGATTTTATTTTTATCTGATTCAGGGTTTGGCTCCAGATTTTCTTTTGTTTTAATAGTATTCTCATGTTTAGGTGGGTCTCCTTAGAAGGTATATTATCCATATTCTGGGTGCTACACTCATTGAGTTCCTCAGGAGGATGACGGGATAGAATTTTTGTGTTTGTCATTAGGTGCTCTATTGAACTATTTGTTATAACAGACTAGAATCATGACCAAATATTGGATGAATGTCCTTTTCCTTTAGATCTTCTTCAGGGAAAAGCATAGTATCTGACTTCTGTTGTGGTTGGAACACATTATTATCCATTCTGAAATGAGAAACTTTTACAGATGTCTGTGAACTGCTGATGCTTCTAAGTGATTTTTACTTACAGTTCACTCATGTTCAGAAATGTCAAGAATGCATTTTTTTTTTTTTTGTTTCTACATGAAGGCAGCTGTGTAAAATTCTGTTTTTTGTCATGGCTAGCTGCATTTAACATGGAATATTCATTCATGATTTTCTTCTTAAGTCTTTTCAATTCATTTTAAGGGCAAGAGATATACTATAAAGGAAACAGGTTTTCGTTGAGCTTCTGGGTTTATGCAGCCACAAAAATCTGCTTAATCATTTGTATACTATTTTCCTTGAAGTCTCTCTGAGAAATATGTTGGAATGCTAGTCTTCCTTTTGGTTCAGTCTTTTTCTCCACATTTGAAGAAATAGGAGAAAGGAATCCAGCACCGTATTTTATTCTTTTCTTTTATGGTGTGTCTTTTGATGAGCTCCTATTTGGATGAATGGTTAAGAACAAGGTGAAGGCATGAATTGGAGTCCTAACTTTACTCTTTTTTTTGTGCAATCTTGACTACTTAGAGCCCTATGAGGTCAAGAACAACATCTATCTTTTAGGCTGTTTAGGTGGGAAGTCTATAAATTAATTCATGCTTAGTTTAAAGCAGAAAATACATAGTAAATGTTAGCTACTTTATAGGATCTTGTTAATTTGTAAGACAGAAGAAATAGGTGGGAGTTCCTCTAGGCCAGTGATGGCAAACATTTTAGACATAGGTGCCCAAATTGCAACGAAAATCCACCTACTGCTGAGTGCCAGCATGGCAATTAAATCTAAATACTGGGGTTTAGTTTTTTTTTTTTTTTTTTTAACCCATGCATTATTATCTATTGTCTTAAAAGAAAAACAAATAACACGCATGTCATAGGTTTGTCCCCACTGCTCTAGACTCTATCTTGGTTTCCCGCAGTTTCTTTTCCTGGAAAAGGGTAAGGGAAAATAAGGGTAAGGTAAATCCCTTCTTTAACTCAGTCAAGAACTAACACTTCTGCCAAAACTGTGAGTAGGAAGTGGATCTCCCAGATGGCCTCCTGGAAGACCGGTGCATCACATGTATCTAAGGATGAATAAACTAGTGTTAGTTCCCTTGACTATGACTCTCTACTCATATTTTTCTTTATCCTTCCCTAAAGGTCAGCCTTCCTCATAAGTTTCTTGTGTGTTTCTAGATGCCTGTGTGTTGATATCATTTTGTTCATTCACTTCTCACAGATGTCTCTGTTGTGTTTATTTTTATTTGTCTTTCTGTGTGCATGCTTGGGTTTTATAGAATTCATTGCTTGCATGACTTATTTATTTTTTAATTTTAAAAAAAGTACAAAGTGGAAAAGAAATATTGTAATTTATTTATGCACCATATTTGTGTGGGGGAGTGTTTGTGCTTAAGTGAATATTCAGTTTCTGTAATCTATATGTCTAAAGCGGCATGTATGTGTCCATGTCAATATCAATGTCAATGTCCCTAAATGCCTGTCAGTCTTTGCATCTATGTCAAATAGCTGAAATGAGCACATGAGTTAGTATAGGCTATTTGAAGAAGGTCCACAGTGTATATTTGTGTCCACCTGCTGTATAACTGTGTGTATAAATGTGCATTACATAAATGTATGTTGTGTGTGTATGGCTAAGCAGGTGGCTAGTTATAAGTATACAGATTTTTTTGTGTATATTCTGGAGTTAATAAGCATGCATAGAAGCCATATTGTGTACAGCTTGACATCTGATACCTGGCTGTGGTTGTGTTTGGATTGAAACATAACACTCACTAATTCTATTTCTTTTCTTGAAAAAATAATTCTTTTATTTTTCAAAGTATTTACTTTCCTCAGTTTTTAAGAGTCTTACTGAGTGCAAATCCTCTGGGTAACAGGTGTGTCCTTGAGTGTTCCTAAGGTTGATAACTTCCTACTAGATAAATTTGAATATCCCCTCAGAAAGTTCTCTTTCTCATGGTATCATGTCCAACCTCCTAAGTCATTCAAGGCATTTCATAGACTCAATTAGTATTCATCGAACACTGCTAAATCTGTGATCAGAGGACACCGACCTTTACCTTATAGGGCACATTCCTAAGAAAGTGACAGACTCATCATCAGAAAGTGACGGCTCCAAATCAACAGCGCTTTGGAGGAGAGGAATGGGCAGAGGGACAGGGATCAGAGGGGTCAGAGAGGGTGTCTGTAGGAACCCAGAAATGGTCTTGTCAAATGTACTTGAAATATATAGTGTAGTCTAAATGAGAATCTTTTCTCTCTCTTTTTAAAAATTGAGGTGAAAAGGGGTAGGGGTGATAGCTTAGTGGTATAAGTGCCTGCCTGGCAAGTGTGAGGACCTGGGTTCAATCCCTGATACCACATCTCACACTGGCTCACATGTGCCAGACATCAAAACTGAGAGTGGTGGTTCATGCCTGTAATCCCAGGGCAGGGGAAGCTGAAACAGGAGGATCACTACAAGTCCAGGCTGCATAGTGAGACCTTGTGCCTAATACATAAATAAATAAAAAAGATTAAAAATAAATTGGGAAGGTCTGGCCAAATAGCTCAGTGGATTAAAGTGTCTGTTAGCAGATGCAGGGGCCGGGGGCTCAATCCCTGGGCCTTTGGTGCCAGCCCCACCCCCAGGGCACACTGAGAGGGCAATTGTGACTGGGCATGATGGTGTGTGCCTGCAATCTGAGTTCTTGGGAGGCTGTAAATAGGTGGATCACTATGAGTGCAATCTAGTAGTGAGACTCTGAACACCCTGTAGACCCTCCCCTAAAATACAATCAATCAATCAATCAATCAATCAATCAATATGAAATAGCATAAAGTAGCCATTTTACCATGAGCAGTTTGGTATCAAAATCTTAAGTGGCTTTTTGTTTTAAATTATGTACCAATATGGATGATAATGATATCACTTGTGAAAATTATCTGTTTTTATAAAGATCTGAAGAGCATGATCTTAATGAAGATCACTGCAGCAAGCCCATGAAGTTGGTGTTATGACTGCTGACCTGTCAATGAGTTAAATAAGACTCACAATTGGTAGTACTTGCTTTGGCTTTGATAGCGAATCATGTTAGTAACTGAACAGAGCCTGTTATAACTACAACTTTGAGCCAGTCAGACCCACCTGTTTAGCTTTATAAGGATCAGAAAGCTGCCAAACTTCTGTGGTTCTTGAAAAACTTCCTTGGATGTCTGAAACAGAGGATTCTGGAATGCTAGAAAATAAGAAGTTTAAAAGGAGGGAAAGCTGACTTGTATCCCTTGACGATTTACCCAAACAGCTGTCCAAACAATGTTGCACTCAGGCCACTGGCAAGGAAGCTATAGGCATGGAGATCAGTAACAGTTAGTGCGAAAAGTTGCCTTATATCTCAGAGTGCTGCCTAGGATTAGGATGTGGTTCTGGGAGAGTCAGATGAAATGGTCTGAAGGAGAAGGCCAAAGCAAAGAGAAAGTCAAGGTTCTTACTGTCTGGTTGTTTGGGCAGATTGTGCTGATAGCCACAAGAAGGCCACCCTACCAGGAAAGAGATAGGATGCAGAATAGGGAGGGGGGAAGTGGCCTATTCCTCAACAGGTGCATAGATAAAGAAAATGCAGTATTTATATGCAACGGAGTACTAATCTGTTGTAAATCAGAACAAAATTTAATCATTTGCAGGAAAATGAAGGCACCTTCAGACTATATTGTTAGGTGAAATAAATCAGACACACAAGCTTTTATAAGAAAAATCCAAAATATACAGAACAAAATAAAATATAATAATAAAGCAGGAAGCAGTGAGATAGAACTTTCCTAAAAGGGAAGAGAATCAAGAGACCAAGTGGGAGAAGATAGAGACAGGGAAGGGAATGAAAAAGAATTAGGGTATATTATGTGCATGCACCAACTTCCCACAATGAATGTAATCATCATGCTCTGCAAACATGTGCTAATAAAAAATAAAAACTGAAAAACTACAATATATTTTTAGTACTTATGATGATACAGTTAAATTGCTGCTACAATAGATCCTCTCCAAGTTCCTTTTGTTTCACTCACATTTGAATTCCTTAACCAACATCTCCCCTCCACCTCACACTGTGACACCACCATCTTACTCCCTGTACCTAGGAGTTCAGCTTTTTAAGATTCTACCACTAAGGGAGATCAAATGATATTTGTCTTTCACATGAGAAAGAATATTTTTGTGTGCATAAAAGTGTCATGACCTGCAAATTCACTGAGGAGTTTCTGTTTCTGGGACTGGTTGAATAACTTTTGTTGGATCAAGTTTCCAAATGTAAATCCTAAATAAACAATCCAAACAAACACTGTGCCAATTGCACTGGAAAGTGTGTGTAGGGGGTGGGGTCAGGTGGGTACTAAGAGAGTGGAAGAAGATGATTTCCGATTTTTCTTTGTTTCTTTTTAAAATAGATTTTATCCTCAAGGCAGGTCCTCAATACATCTTGTAAGGTAGCAAAAACACAGAGAGAAATTTGGCAGTATTTCTGTTTTGAGAACCAGAGTACAGTTTAGAGGAATTGATTGTAGCACTTGTTGAGAATGGTAGTAAAATATCAAGAAAAGGAGACAGATCCAAATTCTATGTATAAAACTTGCTATACACACTGGTATCTCCATAATTTGATGGCTTTAGCTCCTTTGAGAAGATAACTAGAAGGGGGATAGCTGAATTGAAGAGAATTTCTATTTTTAGTTTTCAAAGAAA
>PVKN010033307.1:0-12065 GCA_004027915.1 Capromys pilorides
TATATCGTGGGTTTATTTATTAAATATTTTTTCTAGTGTGCTATGCACTTTTGTTTCATACATTGTTCAGCAATTTAAAAATCTAATCTGGAAATTTTTAATCTTTCATTGGAAGTGAAGGATTAAACACTTTGCTCAGGAATTCAGCAGTACTACATTAAATTTATCCATTTATTAGTGGCTTATTAATAAATCAAAGACATACTTATTACTATATATATATATATATATATATATATATATATATATCATTTTCTATGAAAAGAATGATTAGCAGTATGGAAAAATATTTACCACCATCTTCAGATATATACAGAAAACAATTCATTATTACGAATAATTATAGTAGTAATTGTTTTGAAAAATGGTGGAAAGACCATCTATCTAATGGCCAAACAGAACTGACTGTAGCGTAATGCATTCCACATTGGAACAATAGGTGTGCAGTAGACAGACAGTCTTAGGGGTATCTTATCCTGAAAAAAATACTAGTCAGTCATCTGAAGATAGTATGGCCACGGTGAGAGCTGGGAAGTCATCAGTCATTGAGCATTTTGCATATGAAAATCAATGAAAGTATAAGATTTAGAATTTTGTCCAAAATGACATACTAATTGGGGTCTGGCGAGGGAAGACTTGTGTCCCTTATTCCTGATTATTTTGTAATTAAATGCAGTGGACTTATCTTTTCAGGAGCGTGAAGACCTAGTAATTAACACTGAGGAAAGACTTATTATTTGAAGCATGTAAGAAAAGCTCCAGAGGTATTTCTTAACACACTGTCTTCAGAGAAAGACAGTACAGGGTGTGTATTGGAGAAACTCACATACGTTCATGTAGGAAAGGCTCATCATTACTGATGAGGAGAGAGACATTGCTGGGCTCACTTACCTCGAGGTCATGGTAACAAAATACTGCAGTGGCATGTGCCTTACGCAGAAAATTTAGTGTTATCTGAGCAAAATTTACTGAAATCACCTAACAATGAGGCACAGACCTGAGAGTTTTGGATTTTGGCTGATTCTTTGGTAGTTTCTTCGAAGGACTTATTAAAAATCGGCAAATAATGGACCATTTGAATGGGTGGTATTACTGAATGAAATGGACCACACATGCTTGAATGATTGTCCTAAAAGGTACATTTTCTTATGAAGCTGACTTGAACGTACCATTAGTGCAAGCTATTCTATCAATGGGAGTTTTGAAAAGTAGAATTCAAAGCGATTTTTTTTACATATTGATTGATTTAATACCTCATATAAGACTTTCTTCTCAACACAAACACATCAGTTCTGCATGTCAACTGTGTGTTTATGAAAAATAAGACAAAAATATAGTAAATCAATGTAAAGGAGGGAGTGACTAATGTCATGAAGTTATTGGAGTACATATGCTCCGTGATAGCGTAACAGAGGCTCAAGAATATCAAAATTATGAAGACGAGCTGACAAAGAGAGACGTAATATTTGAACCACATTTTGAATGATGGATAATATGTGGCAATGATCACAGGAAAAAGACGCTGCTTATAAAATTCAAAAATAGAAAGTGAATTGAGAACAGAGTTGAGGCAAGGTAGAAGAAAAGAAAGTGATAAGTTAAAAGGAGCTATGGATACTCGAAGATATTTTTAGTCTCCTTTCTTACTTTACCCTCCTTTCCTGATACCTCACCCCCCATGGCCAGTATGGGAGCTTCTTGTGAAAATATTTACTTTAGCATAACAATACCCAACTGCTTGTCTCAGTAGTTGAGCAAGGTGAACCCCAGAAATAATCTTTGTCTTGACTCCAGTAGGACTGGGTGACATTTACCCACACTATGTGCCATGCTATATTTTGCATATTCATATTTTTAATCAAAGGATTTCTTTTGACTTTTCTTATAGAATTAGACTAATCAGTACAATATCAAAGGAAAATCAGCTTGTTCAACTTTAGGTGGAGGTTGGAAGTGGGTCAGTAGGTACCTGGGCTTCCAGGATGACTTGGTTCATAAAGGACAAAGAAGTTAGCAAAATATAACAGAGAAGAGCAGAGTGAAGACCTTGATGAAGATGGGGGAGAAAACAGTAATGTAAATACATATCTGACTCGTCCAGATGTGCTAAGTGGTCCTGCATATCTGAATGACCCAATTGATAACGAGTTTAGAACATGTTTTTAGGTTCTGTCCAGGGGTGACACCTATCGGCTGCAGCGCTCACTCTCCAATTCAATTCTGGAAGTTGTTTGTAATGGATAATGTGCTACAAGATGTTTTGACACACTCTAATAATGAAATACAAGAAAACATTTTATATGCATCAATAGAAACTCTCAAAACTCTATTTCTCATGGCACTACATTTCTAGCTATCAGAGCTAAAGCCTTCTTCATAGCAGGACTTTATCATCACAGTCATCAGAATTGGAAGGAAGCACGGAGAAATGACAGAAGTGGCTTTGAGACTTTTAGAACAATAATGGCGTTCTGGGATTTGGTTTCCGTCACAATTGCCCACATTTTGACAGCAAAAATAACTGAGAAGAAGAAGAAAAAGGATGTAACTGTTTGGCTTATTTTCATTCCTTTCTTGATATCTTTGTTTCCAACTGTGAAGCTATTTGTACATTGTCTGAATGCATGACCAACTTAAATCATTTTTCATTGTTGAAGCTCTCAGCAATATATGATTATAAACATTTCAAATATGGTATAAAAATATATGCTCTGGTAGATATAAAGCCTTTTTATACCTTGAGTTTATAAGTCTATCCTAGATTTCAGCCACCAGGGCTTTCTTTGTCCAGTACTAAGCCATGTAACTTTGAGAACAGCTCATTGTATTTCAACAAGTAACCCAAATATTGTACTTGAAAATTGGCTAACTGGTTGCCAGGTGGCTGTGGAGAACAGGAGAAAGTAGGGATGGGAAGATGCTGCTCTTTGGTGTAAACTGCAATCAATAAGAGATCAGTTCTCAGACTCAGGTTAGAAGTGAGATTTCAAGTAAGCGAGGCCAGCCTTGATGCTTTCAGCACTTCAGAAGGGGAGAACGGATTCAGCAGAACAGAAACAGAAGAGCTTATGAGGAGTCACGCAAAACAATAGTACGTGCTCCTTCGTAAACACAAGGACCACTCTGATGAGAAGATGATTACTCTAAAGACAAAAGGCCTCCAAGGAGTCCAGTGAGAAGGACCACAGCAGCGATAAGTTGGGGAAGAGGGGCAGTACTTCCAGTGGAAGCAGCAGCACCAGGGCCCGGTCCAGCTCAGCTCCTAGCTCAGGCTCTAGCACCAGCAGAGGCTGGAGCAGTGACTCCAGCTCCTCTTCAGCATCCAGCCCCTCTGGAAGCCCCAGGACATTTTCTAGCTCCAGCTCCAGCAGCTGCCCTGGCTCTCCAAGCCCTTCTCAGTGCAGATATGACAAGACGCGGAGCACCTGCTGAGAATCCAAACCACATAAAAGACATGAATAAGAGAAGAAAAGGCAAAGACTTTCCCCTAAAGCCACCAGAGTGTACACTGGGAGGCACCAAAAATTAGCATGAGAAAAGGGAAGTGTACCAAACATGGGAAATAATTAAAGACAACATGGACCTGGATTAGAATGGATTAAATAAAACTACACATAAGGCCTATACTGAGACTAAGAGGAAGGTGAGGCTAGAAGAGAAGGATTAGTAGAAGATAGAAACATCCAAAAATAATAGACCATTTCAGAAGCGCAGTGTGTTACGGTTTATGTCTAGTTTTCCTCCCAAAGCTTTATATAGTCATGGGGTGGACTTCTAGTGCTTGTGATGAACTCATGATTCACTGGGATTATGTGGGATGAGTGTTGCTGGGATTATGGGTGTGAGTGCTGCTCGGATTATGAGTGTGAGTACTACACCCAGCCTGGGGCACATAGCCTGGGTACAACATAGAGGAGACAGACTTGCTCTTTGCAGCCTTTGCTGCAGTCTCTCCTACCTTTTGCTCTTGCTGTTTTGTTGCCAGGAGGAGCTGCTGTCCTCTGCCATGTGCCACTCTGCCTTGAAGCCAACTGAGGACTGAAACCTCCAGTAACTGTGAGCTAAATAAATCTTTCCTTCCTTCATGTTGGGTGTGGTGTATCTGTCTCAGCAATGAGAGAAGAGTAACTGAAATACAATGCTAGTTATTTAAAATGTAAAATATAAATGGGTATATCTCAAAAACTGGGTGAGCTGAAAACTAATAGTACCTTAGGTACAAGGGTGCTTTTCTGAGTAAAAGTGACACAGAGGGAAGAGAGTCAAAGTGTACACATGAGAGGCTCTGTAAACAATGGGACAGAAAACACACAGTTTTATCAGGAGTGAGGCAGGATTAGCTCTGTGTTCTGGGAAACAAACCAAGATGCATTTTAAGTTGATACCATAGCCCTGTAATGGCCCTGCCTTTTCTAATAAATATTTGCTTCTGTGTCATTTTATAATTTTGAATAGAGTCCAACACATTTTACAGGAGCTACGAGTTTTTTCTAAATCCTGTGGAGTATGTTAATTTGTTTGTTTTAGCAATCAATCTGGTTGCCACTCACAGCCCTCTTTCTGCGGACTGTGGCTCCAAGTGCAGCTCAGTTTTTGCAGCTCTCGGGTGCAGATCTGTGTGACATTTCCATTAGGTCAGTCCTGCACTTGGACTGGTGCACCTGCTAGTTCCATATCCAGAGTCTGGTCAGCTAGAGGTCAGACCTGCCTGTGTGCAGAGTCGGGTGTGCCCTGCAGGACTGGACTAGTGTACCAGGCTGTTTCACCCATGATACTTCACCTCGCAGACAGATTCCAAACTTCTACATTTCTCAAAAGGCACTCCTTGTGGTCTTTCTGTCTAAAAACCTGGGTTCACAGTTCCCACTGTGTTCTGAGCAGTTCTGCAACTTTACCCTCTTCTGAGTTCAAGGAGCAGAGACCAAACAGGAAAGACAGAGAAATAAATGAAAACCCAAAGAATACAAAACAAACAAACTCCGTTGGTCTGGCTTCCATTTTGGACCTGCAGCTTCACAGTACTCGGAGGAAGCAACCACTCCGTCAGAGCACCGTTCGCGAGGGTTCCCATGACCAATTTCTGTCACCGCTCACGGGATGTCTGAGGACTGAAGAAAACTGTGAGATTATCAGATGATTTCTGACCTTTCTGTATTCATTTTCTCTACTTCAGCTGAACAAAGGCTTTCTTCTAGAACTCTGGCGACCTACACTTGGTTGTCCGTTTCCTGGATCCCTGTACAATGGTTTCAAGCTGATGATAAGCTTTTAAAACAACCTGCCACTGCATTCCTCTCTATTCTCCCATCCGCCTGCTATGACTTACCTTTCTGAGCATATGACTAGCTAGCCTGTGCATTCTTTTCATGTTCTAAAGCTTTGAGATCTACATCTATGTTCATTCTTTTTTGCATGCGAAGTCCAATTTTTTAGTAACAATTGCTTCTGTTGTAATTTTTTTTCTGTAGTTATGTAGGATTTTAACACATTCAGCATAATGTTAGCTTTTTGCTTTTAATTTTTATACATTTATGGAGTGCTATCTTTTCTGAAAAGGAACTTGAGGCCATTCCCCGGTTCCCATGTGTGCCTCTTCTTCATCGTCCAGTGTAGTCAACTCCTGCTAGAGAAGTCAGAAGTAGTGAAACTAGGTCAGCTGGCAACTAAGACACAAATTGCCAGAAGTCTGCTGGACCCAGGATCCCCATGGAAGCAGAGTGTATCCCTTCCAGTTACTGCTGTCGGGCCCTCTGATGCTGCCATGAGAGCAGCTTGGAAAAGGAAATCTCCGAACACAAGCTCAGAGTAGGGTAAAGAAAAAAGACAGATTAACTCCTTCAAGGGTCACCACTGCTGAGAACCTAATGGGAGACTAGGGTGAGGAAGATGCTCTAATAATGAGAAGGAATGCTATGTATTTACCATGACAGCCAGAATTACCCAAAGTTTCTGCAAAGTGAAAGAAATGTCCTCATGCAGAGGCTACACAGCTAGCTGTAAGCACCACTCACTTCCAGGGCATTTTTTCTTGTCTCCATGGACCTTGATGGCCTTCTCTCCTTCTGGGAACAAGGGCAACTCCTGTCAGCCATCCCCTTGGGCTGTCATTCATGTTCAGAGAAGCACCTCAGGATCTGGCTGCCTTTGAGGCACACCTTTACTGCTGCCTTGATAGTTTGCGATTGGAGTACACAGACTTGCCTCCACTGTGCTTTGGATTGCCTAGGTGCCCCTTGTGGCTTGGGCTTCACTGTGAGCCTTATCCATTAGGACCTGCATGGCTTTACATGACTTTTCTTCTTTCTCAAGTCTCATGTTTCCTCTTTTCCACTGAGGTAACTAAAGACAACATAAGCCACATTAACCAAATGACTTATAGCAGCTTATGGGCCCTGTCATCGTTTATGAAGTTTTCTGCTAATGTCTGGAGCTGACTGACTAATAAAGCACTCCCAGGAACTAATTAGCCCTTCCTTGACTCTCGGTTTAAATTAGGATATTAATAGAGTACCTCTTTAAGTTGATGCTAGAAAGCTGGTGGATTTTCGTCAGAAACCTGACTGGTAGTCCTGACCTTATAATCACAGGCTTGGGCATACCCTTGTGCATATCAGAGTAGATGGCCCAGAGGGTCATTTGGTTCCTTAGCTAACAGTGTTATAACACCACCGGGATCCTTCTTGGGGCCAAATCATGCATCCACTGACTGATTGCCATGGGATGCAGGCACAAATACACTATCACTAAGCTCACTGGTAGTTCTTATAACCTTCTCTCTCTTTATTGTTCTGCAGCAAGAAACAAGAACAATTTTTTCATTTCGCCAAGTCAGATCCAAAAGCCTTTTACAAAGTATAGAATCCTTTAGAAAATTTCTCACAGTCCTCAGAAAGTTTACCCAGTTTCTCTTGACATTGTTATGCATCCATTGTTGTAAAGGAGAATTGCACTTACCTGATGCTGTCTATGCCTGCCACTCCTTGAAGCATAGCAAGATGGGATGCGTAGAGGCTCAATGTATTGAATTTGGGGCCTTATGGTAAGCAGACCAGGACCTAGAACCCAGTAGGCTCCAATGTTGTTTTTATCCCCTCTGAATGCTGATGGGACTGTGTGGGTTGGCAAGGGTGTAGCCAGTGGGCACAGGAATCAGAGCCTTTTAAGGAGGAAGTCAGGGAAACACATGAGGAATTTTTCATGATGTGTCTGCAGGCAAACTTACTAAGATTTGGTCTTAGAAAACACACAGGATGTCCTCTGGATCTTCTTCTGATTGGCTCAGCCTTTTGTTGTTCCTATTAAAGCCAAACATCAGGATTTAGATGCCAGTTCTTTCTTTCTCTGTGTATGGGTGCCCCTTCTTTGGATTTCTGATTCTTCCTTTTTTGCCACAGCCCATTTCCCAGATGGGAGTCCAGAACTAGGGCACTGTATTGGCTAAATACCTCTATTTAATTATAAAATCAACTAACCTCATTGCACTCTTAAGTAAGGAAGGTAAGTGCTTCCCTAAAAGTCCTCAATGAAACCCTGATAAATTTCCCTGCACAGGTGCCCGGGGACACCCAGTTTGATAGAGGTAAATCATCTGACAAATGACCTTTAGTCATGACGCACTATATGATGGAAATAAGCCTTTTGGTCCTAATACATTTTACCACTACCCTAATAAATCAGGTTAGTGGAAGTCACTTGCAAAAAGCTGAGGTGAGTCTAAAGGGTCAGGAATGTGATAGGTGGCAGTGTAAAAACTAAGAATAGGGCAAATCCCCAGACAAAAAGATCAAAATACCAGGGAGGCCACCTGAGTTGTGGTTATCATAGCCCAGGTTGGATTTTGGACCTTGCTAATAATGCAGCAGGACCTCTCTGGAAAAGACTGAGCTCCTGAGTAGTCCTCTCACCACTCCCCAGCTCCTTTCATTGTCCCAACTCCCCTGCATTTCCACTGTCTCTCACCATGGAAGTGTAGGCACTTACTGGCTTTTTGGCAATTTCTAAGAAAAAAAAAAAAATGCAGGGGGTTTTGAAAATAAAGACAAGAGATAGCAGCTGAAGTCAGGGGTAGTCCTATTAGCCTGATGAGCAAATGACCTGAAGAGCAGTAGGGGTGTTTATTTATACTCTTGCAAGGTTAGCATCGCAAGACACAAGATTGCCTAGTAACTAATGAGCAAAATTGTCCAGGAAGAATGCTTTTCTCAAGACAAAGGCAACTTAACTGTTGTAGCCTTGTTCTGACCTCACACATATGATGAATATCCAGCTTCAGTTTCTTCCAAAATGAAAGGATATGAGTTTCCTGGCAAAAGAAAGCTTCATGGGCCGGCGAGATGGTTCAGTGGTCTAAAGCACCTGCTTAGGAAAGCTCAGGCAACTGCAGGGACTGCGGTTCGATCCCCGGCACCACATGCTGCGCCAGCACCACCACCAGGGCAGGCTGGGCCAGCCACAAAATAAATAAAATAAAAAAGAAACAAACAAACACAACAAGCAAACAAATAAATAAATAAAAATTTAAAAAAAGAAAGCTTCACATATGAAGTCATTTAGCAAGTACGAGTCGCACATTACTTTAAATAAGGAGATAAACTGAAGGCCACCATTATAGTAGTGGTACTGGAATAAAATAACAGGGAATGTAGAAGAGACCTAGCATTAGAACAGCTACCCCATATGGCCTCGGGAAAACACATCTATAGGTAGGCATGACACATGGCCCTACGACCCAGGGAGGTTGTGGTGTAGTTAAGAAGGGCTGTAGTGATGCCTTTTTCTTGGGCCTGGGAACTTCAACACACAGAAGCTACATGTCTCCTCACTCCACTTCCACATGCTAGGATTCCCTAAGCTCTTCCACCCTCCAGTTCTCTGCCCTTCCCTGATAACTATCATCAGAGAGAAGTTGAAGGATTTGAGTAGGAAAAGAAATGAAAGCATGAGGGGGAAAGAAAGGACAGGAAGAAGTGTGGAGCTTTCTTAAGGAAGAAGGAAGAAGAAATGTAAACCTGTCAGCTTCTCAGTTGGCATCTATAGACTTGCCCAAGTTCCACTGGCAGCATTAGCTATCAATGTCATGATCTCTTGAATCTGTATGGCTTACATGTCGCCAGCCATGCCAAAGAACGATGAATGACATGCGGTAGACTGATCTTATGCTCTTCAATTCCGAGAGGGCTGAAAAGAGCATCTCACAGGACTCTACTCAAGCTAAAATGTTTTAGAGTCTCCAAGTGTGTATTGACTTTGGAGATTCAGGTTGGTATGATCTGAAGACCAATTCTCCCCACTCTGTCCCAGGACTGGAGTTTCCCATGCTGAATGCATGAGAAAGTATTTTCAAGACACTGGATGTGGCCTCTTTATTATTTTGTGTCCTAACTGAGGAAACATGTCAGAGACCATCTAAGTCAGGGAAGGATACAATACCTAGTCTGCTGCACACCTTGGAGAGTCCCTCCTGACACCTTTTCTCATTTCTGATCAGGAAGGACATATCCACAGGTCACCATAGTTCTTCTGTGCTTGCATAAATAAGAATTTATTTTTCTAGGGACTTAGGTGACTCTAGCTACTGGATAGGAATCCCCAAGCTACAAAGGAGAGGTTGCACAACATAAATATGACCAATGCACGGAAATTTTCTTGCTCCTGGTGAAGGGTCAACCCTGTGGTTTAGGACTAAGTTATTCTTTCACAGGTTTTCTTTGCAAGTGATGGACACAGCAATGGCATTTCACTGTCTGATCTGTGCACACGGTACGTGACCAACAGCATGAAAAGTGAAATAAAGAGGTATAAAATGTCCCCACAAAGGAGCACTATATGGCCAGTCTTATCAACACGTCACCATGTATGTCCAGATGAGTTTCCGTGTCATTGTATTAGACACAAATTTGGACATAGCAAACAAAAGTAAAGAAAAAGCAGTGAAATTCTAGTCAGGCAAGAGTAAGCTCATGGTGAGTGGCCTCGTGGTAGGGCAAAGTAAAATGGCACAAACACTGAAGATACTGACTTTCAGAAGTGAAAATGTTACGCAGGGCCAACCAAGGATCTGGCGTGCCTCCCACTCTGTGAAGCAGAGCATGATGAAGAACACAACTGTGCGAGGAGTCGCATTCGCTCTACCTACTGCACAGGTCTTTTCCCATAATGGACTTTGTGTAATTGAGTGCAGGAGACGCAATCCACACATGAGATTTTAATGAGCTCCAATTGAAGAAAGGTCACAGTAGGTCATGTGGGAGCATCTGGAGCAAAGGTCTTCTCTACATCCAGGCAGCAGGCCTGAGGATGATGGTGGGGATCTGGGCATAGGCCATAGCCTATGACAGGTGAGTGGAAGCAAATGATCCTGCAGCCCCAGTCGTAGTACACAGTCACGCTACATATACATTTTTAATTTTTTTTTCCTTTTTTAAAGTGCATTTAGTACAGGGTCCACAGGATCTCAGTACATAGATAGAAACTGTAATGATCTTCCTGTTTTCAGCCTCCCAAGTTCTGGAATTAGAGGTGCACACCACCACACCCAGTCTCAGTTGCCATCTCAGTGCACCCCAACATCAGGGCTGGTACAGCTCGCTAGGGTCCCTCCATCTGTCTAAGGAGGTGCTTTAATCCCCTAAGCTATCCGTCTGGCCCTGTATATTTTTCTATTACCAAATATGTTTCTAACCAGGTATATTATCATTTATGCTGATGACATCCCAGTTCCATGTATCAAATGTATTCCATACAGATTTATATTTTTAAAAGGTAAGTGAATTAAGTCAAAACTCAAACAGAAATATTTTTGACATCAAGAGCTTTGTTTTGAGAAGGAAATGGGAATGGCATTTGCAAATTATTTAACAGAATTTCAACATATTTTGCTTTGTACATGTGTTTTAAACTTTGTAAAATGATGTGTGAAATATTTTCTATACCAAACTCTTCAAGAAACAATGCTGTGTAGTAAAACATAGTATGACGCTTGAGTTATAGAATGTAACCTATATTGCTTAAGTTTTTGAAATTATTGTGTTGAATGATCACAAATGCAGTTTCATTTTTTCCTATTGACTTATGAGCTTGAGAGATTTTCATGAAACTATCAGATACTTTGCAGAACATCTGGTGAAGTGCTCATTTAAATATGTCGTATGGCATAAGTTTCTTTTCCACTACCTTCATGCCTTTTTGAAGGACTTGCAGGAAAAAAAAATTATATATTCTGCGTATATATTCTTGTTTTCTGGGTTTGACTTTAGCATTCATTTCATTTTTTAATGAACAAGTATTCTTGATTTTAAAATGTTCTATTTCATATTTTTTAAGACGTGTATTTTTTGGGTTGTGCATAAAAACATTTCACTGTTCAACAGCATTTCAAAAAAGAAAAAAGAAAAAGAAAAAGTCTACAACAGCATTGCACTGCATAATTATGACTAAATCAACTTAAAATTAGAAATGAACTGCCAACTTTATGCAATTGCATTCCTTGTATTAGAACTTGAACTCAAAGTCTCAGGAAATATTTAGTTTTTTATGCAAGTAAAAAAAAAATGAAATATGAGCCAGCTAAATAGCTCAGTGGATTAAAGCACCTGCAAGCAGGGACAGGGACCAGGGAATAGATTTCCAGGCCTGCTGTACTGGCCCCATCCCTGGGGCACACTGAGGGCAATTGAGACTGGGCATGGTGGCACACACCTGTAATCTATGCTTTTGGGAGGATCACTATGAGTGCAATCTGGTAGTGAGACCTTGAACACACTGTAGACCCTTCCCTAAAATACCAAAACAAACAAACAAAAAATTGAAATGTACACAGCATGGGAAGAAAGAACACTGTATTTGTTGGAAAGGCGGCATGACTGACAGTACAGATTATTTCAAAGAATCAACAACAATAGTAAACTCCTTAAATGTTTCGAACCATTTGATGTTAATGAAACAATATAGCTCTTAAATGCCAAAAAATGTCTTAGTATTTATTTTTAAAATATGTTTGATGACACCTGGGGTATGTACTGAAATGACAGCACCACCATCATGTTATAGAATTAATAGAAATTCTC
>PVKN010033308.1:0-12081 GCA_004027915.1 Capromys pilorides
AAAAGTGGGTGAAACAGAAAAACACAGACAAAAAAAGGAAATTGACTGCTATGCCATTTCAATTATTCATATATTTGTTAAGAAAGAATAAAATAAGAGAAGCAATTTTACTCAGTTGATTGAGGAGATACAGAGTGAGGAGAGAGAGACAAACAGACAGACACAGAGAGACAGAGACAAAGACATAAGGACAGGTAGAGAGAAAGAGACACAGAGAGACAGAGAAATACAGAGACAGAGACAAACGCAGACACAGATACAGAGGCAGAGGCAGAGGCAGAGACAGGAAGACATAGGGAGAGAGAGAGAGAGAGAGACAAAGACAGAATATGAGACATAAGCAGGCTCTGAATTTATAATTCCGAATGTAGGTAACATAGCCTGAGGAAACTGATGAGATCTAATGAGAACTGCTAAGCAGTGCCTCTGGTCCTACTAAAGTGCAGGCTGTTTGGTCTTGAACAACTCAGAAATATCTAAAGAGATCACATACAGAGTAATTTCCACTCTCTCCTACCTTCATGTTCCTCCTAACTCCTTGAAGGTCCTGAACCTACTGAAACTTTGGGTGGCTAATGCCTCAGGAAGGACTACTATTGCATTGCCTGCCATCCTAGAGACACAAATGGAATTGAAGTTGTAGAAGGTAAAAGAATTGTAGATGATGAATCTCAAGTTTATATAATGAAATTTATGCCTAGTACTAAAGAAGCCATTCTGAGAATCCCATGGACTCAGGTGTGCTAAGACAAAGATGTGCCCATAGCACACACACAAGAAGGCTATGCTGAAAGAAAAGAAACATCTGGGAGAAGGAGTCACAGGGAGCTCCCAGCTCAGGAGTAGGCACTGCCAGGCATCAACAAGGGCCAGAAAAGCACAAGGGCTTGGCAAAGCTCTAAGGCTGTTTGCATAAGGACAGCAATGAGGCCTGGACAAAGAACACAGTTTGTGGTGGAGCAGCTGCTGCCATTAGGTTCTCTCCTAGGACTCCAGAGTTCCTAGTCTCATCTATTGGAATGTCTCTGCCCCTCCCAGGTAGTAATGATTTGAGGGAATTTGATTCATCTGTGAAGGAGCCGCAGGATGAGGGCTATCAGAGGAGTCTCTGTGCTTGGAGGACTAATGACTTCAAGGTGGAATGAGCCGCACCGCCTAACGAGGAGCCTACTTAACACTTCAGCACTCCCAGAGCTGTGATACAAAGCCACATCCAGCTTGTTAGAGTTCTGAGGAAAAGACCTAGATAAAAAATCTTTACGACTCTGCAGCCATCTGCTGAAATTCCTTAGCTGAGTTCCATAGCTGAAGTGGCATTCTGAGGTATTCTGTGCACACCTCACTCCTGGTTCCTTTTTCTCTCTCCCTTTTCTCTCAGCCCTCAGCTAGCACCAGTACCAGAGAAGCAAAAATACTCCTTCCCTCTCTTGTCACCAGGACACAATTCTGAAATTCCTTGCAAGGCCCAAAGTTTTTCATCAGTCCAACAAAAACTATTAAATCTCACATCTCAGACTGTAAGCCAAGATTCACATCTACTCACCTTTATGTGTTAGAGTTGTCTATTTGGAAAATAGATAGATAGATAGATAGATAGATAGATAGATAGATAGATATCCTTATATAAATTAAATAAATGGGAAATATATACTTTAAAATTATAAATTTAGAAATAAAGCAAATTATTTGGCTATAAAATGATTATCAAGCACAGAGAGAACTAGATCTAAACTTTGAAGATAGGAAAGGATTTATAGAATATTTGGTAGGAAAAATACATATTTTTTGCCTTTTGGTCCTTGGCCTACTGCTTCCCTTGAACAGTTATTAGGTGCCTTTCTTTCATTTTGCTTCTTAAATTAAGATGGACTGTGTATATGAAGCTCCTTAAAAATAAAAACCATGGTGTCTGCATGTGCACAAGCTGTTATATACAGTGCAGTGCACCAGTGCACGGGCTTTTTGTTGAGCTTTTGGATGAGATGAAATTTATAAGCACCCGTAAACATAAATGACTGTTTTTCCTCCAAGCTACAAAACTGCAAGCATAACCCCAAATAAGAAATAATCTACCTCATTTGATTGAACAATAAAAGAACATAGAGAGGCTTAGACATGCAATTTCACATTTCTACTCTCTCTGTGACCTCAGTTACAGCTTTGGGTGACGGGCTTAACCGCAGTTCCCATCCATTTCCATTTCCTTCCATCCTCGCTTAAGCACCACATCAGAGTAGCAAAAATCATTCGTACTGACTTTATTTGATGATGGCGAGGAAGAAATAACCAAAGCTATAGTTAAGTCTCTTATGACTGAAAAATAATGTGCCATCTGTAACAGTAGTGGAAATAAACAAGCTGATCTTTCTTTTTTTTTTTTTAAATGAATTTAGGACAGGGTCTATAGGCAGTACACTACGTAGATTGGACTCATAGTGATCTTCCTGTTTTTAGCCTCCCAAGCACTGGGATTACAGGCACACACCACATGCCTAGTTGCAATCACGGTCTCAGTGTGCCCCAGAGGCAGGGACATGGCTGGCACAGCATACCAGGGATGGAACCCTGGCCACTGCACTTTGTGGAAGCAGGTACTTTAGTCCATTGAGCTATCTGGCCAACCCTCAAGCTGATCTTTCAATAGCCAGTGAATTATTCAGATTTATTATAATACTGTATAATTTAGATAAAAATAAATTTCCTTTCATATTGATATAAAAATAGCAAATATGATTTGCATTTATAAAATAATTTCATATATTTATCATGCTTTAAAAATTGGCTTTTGTTTTGTTTAGAGAAGGTCTTATTATCTAGTTCAGACTGGCCTTGAACACACTATGTAGCCCAGGCTGGCCTTGAACTTGTGAAGATCCTCCTGCCTCAGGTTCTTGAATGCTGGGATTACAGGCATGCACTGTCATACCTGGCATCCTCCTCAAATTCTTTAAAAATCTATATAGAAAACAAACCAAAAGCATTAGTACTAGTAAAAATGTAGTATATTCTTTGTAGTATAAGTGGAATGGAATTATGACAGAAAATCATAGGACAGAAGGGTGAATGCTAAAAACCAAAAGTTTGTGGTTGTAGGCTAGGCTTCTGGTAGTGACCACACTTGACTGAAATTCAAAAATTTAATTGGCAGTCTAGATATAGCATTAACCTGGTGTATCATTTCACTTAGGCATAAAACACATTGGACAATACTACTGGGAGAAAATTTAATTCTGAAGTATGTTTAAATATACTTGTTTTTCCAAGATACTTATTTTAGTACTACATTTTGCCTCTTTCTCAAGCACTCAAATAAGAAATAAGAAAATAGTGGAAGTTACTTTTCTGCTTTCATAAAATGAAAAAATGTTGTGATTATCTAAGAAAACCAGTGGGAAACCCTTCCAGGGCTTTATGCTGATGATGACATTAGCCTTGCTCTGCTGAAAAGATGATCAAAGGTGGTAATGAGAGACAGCACAGCCTTACATTAGTCAGGTTATGAAAAGGATTTCATCAAAAGAGGAAAACTCCAAAGTGTAAAACTGAAATGTTACAACTTGGAGATGACTGTTTTTTTCTTCTCCTGCAAAGGTATTAAAATGTCACAACATCATAGAGGAGACATTATTGCTACTGAGATGTAATGATGTGTGTCTGTTCATTTGCATATAAATGTACATTAAAATGTTCTTTTCTTCTATTAAACTAAAAAGACAGTAAGTATTCCAGAAGGAGTTTGAATCCATGTGACACCAACTTACACAAGTGTGAGACCTTTGCTGTTTCTTTATTCTTCCAAATGCTGAGGTGAACTTTATCCTTGAATTACATGTAAATTTAGTTGCCCTTCCATAGTATCTATCGGGCCTTTGGATTTTTACCTGGAATGAGGTAAGGGAATAAAGAAAGAATGAAGGGAATAAATATATATAGATAGATAGATAGATAGATAGATAGATAGATAGATAGATAGATAGATATGCACAGGATAGCTTGCATAATTGTACTGCTAATTCCTGCAGGTCTAGTGAAAGGAACAGTGGAACAGCTAATGCTTAATTTTTTTTTTCTTCTTTTTTAATTTTTTGGCACATTTCACATGCTTGCTCCTGATAATCTGAACAACTAACCTGAAGACAACAAAAGGCCATATAACAACCATTGCTGAATTCCTATCATTTTGTTTAGTGAAGTTCTGTATCATTTCTAATGTAATTTTTATTCTCTTTTTAAAAAATCAGCTCTGCCTAGCATTCTTATTTATTGCTGCATGAAGTTACAGTCTGCATTTATTCTGGTACTAGCGAAGTACTAGTGAAGCTTTGCTATAAGATGTTTCAGTTGATTATAAAATATAATAAAAAATATGTAGTGTACCCACTGTACCAGAAAGAGAGTCAATAGAAGAACTAGAATACTGCTTGTGATTATTGGGCATCTTCATGAACCATGGTGGTTAGAAAAAGTCAAAGCAAATTTGGGCAAAAGATCATAAATCAAGCAGTGAATTATTAGCATTATGATATATATTATTTTTCAGCTATATATAAAATTGAAACCATATGTGCATGATATATCTCTTCAGTTAGTTATAAAAAAATAAAAGTTTAAAACATGGAAGTTCACAGATTGTTTTATTCAAAAATTGAAGCTAGCATTGATTAAATAATTTCAGAGAAGTGAATGTTCATTAAACAGTGTTTTGTGGGTGTTGTTTATTAAAAAAGGAACTTGAAAAGACCTAGACTATGAGAAACTGTGAGAACATCAATACTATCTATAATTATGCATATATTATATTATATTATACTGTACTATACTATACTATACTATACTATACTATATTATATTATATTATATTATATCTATACCTCTCTCCCTTCTGAGAAATAACTTGGAAGGAAAAAGACCACTTGCCTTATAGGTCCAAAGGTCCTGATTTACACATTTTCATTCAAAACTTCAACGTAAACATTCTTTCTCAATCATTCCAGCACACTCACAGAAGGGATGACCCATAAAAAAAAATTTATTTGTGATTGTCCTACCATTTTGGAGACAGTGCTAAAATATGAAAAGCTGTTAACTCTTGTAAAACTAAAACCATGTCGGGCCATAACTAAGCATGAAGTTCCTATAGAAACCTGTGGGAACTGAGATATATATGGGGAATTTAACTCCACAAGTCTCAGCAAATGCTTTCTTTGAAAAGAATAGTAAGTGGAGGCAGATTCAACCACACTGCTAAATTGTGAACACACATGGAGTTGACTATGGAAGTTAAGTGTCTCTGTGTTAAATGTCTCAAACCCATGAACATGGCATTTCTCAGGAATGAACCTCATGAGCACAGGAAAGAAAGTCATTTCAGGCAAAACTGGAGGATTTAGGAGAATAATGAACATGTGAAGTACAAAAAAAAAATATTTCAGAAGGTAGAGATGTGTGAAATGGCAAATCCAAGATATAAGGACCACATTGAATTCTCCGTCATCTGGATTTCTGTCAAAACCATGTACCTTGAAAACTTGAATTACGCCATCAAGAGCTTGTATTTTTTTCTATGCATAGTAGAATACTAGATTTCTGAGACAAGATGAGGATGAATCAACATGCAATTTAGGGAGAAAATCCTCTTAGAAGAATGAACAATGAAATTAAATAAGAAGATGTTACAAGCTGGAACAGAACTACAAGCCAAAAGAAATACAAGGATGAAAACACAAAACAAGATTTAAAACATAGACAAACCAAAAAAGTTAAAGGTAGAATCAGGAAGACTTGCTGGCCAGTCAGGTTTATGGAGAATGAAAAAGAACAAGGTTTTCTTTTTCTGGCAGCAAGAAGATTTACGTCACTAGTAAGAAAAATAATGACCATTTAAAAAGTAGATACCTCATCAGGAAGGAGAACAAGCGCAAGTAGAAAACATCCTCATTTCCAGCGCATTGCACATTTGGGAAGCTCCCACAGAGGCTCAGGTATGGCTTGCCGTGTGACAGTGTTGGAAGGTGGAGCCTAGTGAAAAAACTCAAAAATGGGGCTTAGCTAAAAAGGCTTAAGACATTGGGAGTGGTACCCTTGGAAGAAATTACTATTATTTTTGGGAGACTGTGAATTAGAACTCAGAAGAAGAACTGTTTTAAAACAGCAAGGTTGGGTTCTTTCTATCTGCACTCTGGGGTCCTGTCCCACTTCATCTGTCTTGTACATGCTCTTGTGATGACACTCTGGCCCCAAAATCCCACCACAGGCCAAATGCATGGGGCAGATTCATGTTGGGCTTTCAACCTCTAGAACTATGAGCCAAATAAGCATCTTTTCTTTATGCATTACCCAGCCTCACATAATTTGTTTGTTTGTTTGTTTGTTTTGTGGTATCCAGGATTGAACTCAGGACCTCACACTTGCCACCCACAAGCACTTATTCTACTGATCTATTTCCCCATCCCATATAATTTGATAGTCATGAAAAACAAATGCATATAGGATCCTAGGTGCAAGCAAGCAAAGACATTCTTTAGGTGCTTGAAATTTTAGATTGGCAGCAAGGAGAGTGCTTAGGCCGGAGATGATTCAAGAGCAAGCTGAATAGTGAACGTAAGTGAAGAGGTGGATGTGAATAGGTTTGTATAGAAAGAGGGCTTTCAGACAGTGAATGTGAGTGGGGAATAGTTGATGCAGCCCCAAGATCTCACAAAATGATTAATTTATCACAGTCAACAGGTATAACTAGATATTTGAATCTAAGGGAAATATGAGTTTAAAAGAAAGAGATGCCATAGATACCAGACGAAATTTCACTAACTATGCTATTTCTAATACAAAGTTGTTTGTGAATAATGAAAAACAGCTCTTAAATAGTAAAAGCATTAAGGAAATAAAGTTTATAGGAGCCATAAACCAAAGAAGAGGGCAAAAGTCAACTAGAAACTATTTGCAAAATAGGATGAAATGGCATTAAATATGTATGTTCCAGCAAAAGTTATGTACAAAAATGTTATGTATAAAAACAATGCCACCTAAAAGTTTAAGAGATTAATAAATCACTAAAGGGATTTTTGAAGACAGAATATATGTTTTAAACTTATAACAATATCTGCAGTTCTAGTGATTGCTATTATAAAATTACTAGATACAATCAATTTTCTCGTGGTAATAATAGAAATATGTGAAAGAAGCTCATTAGTAGAAACTTTATTCTTGTTAACACTTGGATATTTGTACTCATTTGAAATCTCTGTAAATGAAGAATAAGAAAAAAAATAAGCACATGATGTAGTCGGTACTCGTAGTCAGTATTGATGCTTTCTTTTTACCGTCCAGCATTATCTATCTCAGCATCTCCCTCTGCTAAGTGTATCTGCTATGATATTATAAAAATTAAAGGTTCAAATCTATAAAAGATAGATTAATGTATAAATATATTTCATATCTTCATTTTTCCTCCAAAATAATTCATATTTTGTAATAGATGCAGGAGAAAAGATCTTGTTTTATTTTATAATTATTTTTTATGTATTTAATACAGGTTCTACAGGGACTCAATATGTAGATCAATCGGACTCATAGTGATCCTCCTGTTTTTGGCTCCCAATCACTGGAATTGCAGGCCCAAGCCACCACAATCAGTCTCAGTCAAAGTCTCAGCGCCCACCTGCATGCACTCCAATCATTCTTAGTGAAGAATCAGCTCTTTTCCTTACTCCATGGCAAGATCAATAGTTTTAATATAAAAATAAAAACCTTGAAAAGAACATTGATAAAAATAAGCCCATTTTTCTTATTAGATTCATCAAAAAAACTCAATAAATTTTCTATAAAATTTTTACATGTTTCTTCTCAGTTTCTAGATTATTGTCATAGCTCTTGATAACATAATTTTCTATCATCAGAGTAAGTCTGCACATCATTGCTTACATAGAAATTGGTTAGAACATATTGTGTCTAAGAAGCAAAAATAAAGGAAAGTATACACTCAAGAAGGTAACAGGAGAAGTGAGAAGCAAGAGCTCTTTAGTAGAGATGTGGGTATTATTCTTGGTAAGGAAAGACAAGGGAGGATTGGAAAGCATGTTTGGGGACTTACTCCATGAAAAAATAACTTTTTAATGCTGTATCTTTCATTAATGATTGGAGGTGATGTCCTTTGAAAAATAATAAAATGCTATCTTTCTTTGTTTTTAGCTGTTGATTTTTGTGTGTGTATGTGTGCTGAATTTGTTGCTGGAAATTATTAATACAGAGTAGCTAGCCTTATGTTAAAAAACAGAAACAATAAACCCACCAAACACAAAAAAGAAACTCCCACAAAATTTTTAAACAATCAGAAAAAATGTATTAACCCTATGTGTAGCAGAGAAACTACTCAGTCTTATCAGATAGAGTATTGCTTCTCCTAAATTTGGAATCAGGAAGGTTACCCAGAAGGAAAATCATATGCTGTAAGAGTGGACAGATATAGTCAAATCATCAAAGAGAACAGGCTAAAGAAAAGGGTTTCTGGAAGAAAAGAAAGAAAGAAAGAAAGAAAGAAAGAAAGAAAGAAAGAAAGAAAGAAAGAAAGATTATCAAAACACTAGAAAGCAATTAGAAACCACACTTCTTTGTGGAGTGCCTTAATGCAGCTAAAAGACTAGATTAAAAATAGACATAATGTTTCTTTTTTTGAAGCAGCCAATTAGCCACAGAGTGTATCTGCACCTTTGACCATCCATCCATCCATCCATCCATCCATTCATCCATCCATCCATTCATCCATTCATCCATCCATCCATCCATCCATCCATCCATCCATCCATCGAACCATTGAACACTTATTTGGTGGTATGTACTACATTCTCTGTTGGAGATGAAGCCTGATAAATAAATGCACTTCAAAGGATTTTGCTTCAGTTTCAATTTCTTATAACTTAGTAGTATAAATACCAAAGCCAAGATGAATAGAAAGACTTTTATAAAGTAAATGAAATCTTCAAGAAAAACTGTTTTTCATGATCTATTTTTATTAGCCGTGAGCGGAATTGTAATGGTTTTGCCTATGATCACTACTAAAATATTATGTATTGTAAATATATGTCTTTTGTATTTGCACTATTTAAATTTTGTTTAGTTTGTTTTGATTTTGATTTTTCTTCCCATGTTTCTTCTTACTGAAATCCCAGTGGGCATATGAATGCATAAATATTCCTTTAAACTCTCATGATGTTAGGTTCAGAAAAAATGGGAAAACCAAATTTAGAAGCTGCTTAACCCAATGAATGCAAAACCACAAGGAACAATTTAGCCCACTAAAGAAATTTACAGGTGTCTGATTTTTATGTGGCTTCAATCAACAAAATACATTCTGAAACCATGTGGGCCTCTGGCCCCCCAATATTAGGTGTATGCCATCTGAAAGTCCTTGTTCTCTGCCCTACCTGCACTCCTTTAATCCCAGGATTAGATTTAACCATGTCCCTAAGGAGAATATTAAAACCTTAGCTGAGCAATTTAAACAGCATAAATACAATGACATACTTCTAAAATAAATAATATTTTAGTAGTGAACATAGGCAAAGTATAAACTCTTCTCCAAGAAAGTTTATCTACTAAACCTACTAAGATCTATTATTAATATATTGGATTCAAATTTCAAAACATTCATATTTAAATTACATATTTTTCTTTCCACAGGCCAGTTTTTATTTCTAAATAAAAAAACCTTCGGTAGTAAGAGAAGATCTCTCTCTGCTAAAAGTTTTCCTGGTCACTTTAAACCAACATTGTGTATCAATATGCTAATATCACAGCAACCACACAATAAAGGTACAGTGTTAACATTGACTGAGTACCTGGCTACGTCTTCCACTGAACCCACTGGTATGACCAAAATGATTTCTTGTATTATGAAATGCTGATAAAGTGTAACATATTTCCTAGGAGATAAAGATCAGAAAGAGTGCTTCCAGAATATGCAACATCTTTGAGTTTGAGTACACCAACATACTCATGCAATTTTGAACGTATGCATAGGAAATGATAATTAATAGCAATGAGAGCTCCAAGTTTAGACAGAGTGAAGTTATCATTTAACAGCAAACTACTGCAAAGTTTTCCATCACAAGTAAGTCATGACATACTCTTGATTTCCTAATATCATGTTGACAAAAATATCAAGATATATCTGAGGAAACTAATAAGATTTGTAGATTAGGTAGGGCAAATCAGTTACTGGTCTCCTTACTTCATTGTTAATGATGAAAGTTCTAAGGCAGGGCATCAGTAACCCAAAATGATCAAATCAATGTCAGGGCTGATACTACTGTATCACACACACAGTGAACTATAGATAGAATTTCTGAATTGCAATTTATCAACAAAAGTTGTGCATCTAAAAAACAAGTTTAATCTCATTAGGTTTCTACTATACATGGCTGGTTCTATACACCTAAAATGATTGCTGTATACTTAGAGATGGGCTTTGTCTGAAACAAAGACCAATCCTCAGAAAAATCTGTGCTATTCTCATTTCTTTTTTATCCACTGAGAAGAAACAGTTTTTCAACTGTGTGTTGACACATAATTTAGGAAATGGACAAAGAAAACAAAGCACAAGAAGTAAATTAAATTCTTGGTCATGTTTCCTTATAGTGTCCTGATTAAAAGACTTTCTAAAAATGTATAAAAATGTATTTAGTACAGAGTCTACAGGGCCTCAGATCAGACTCTTAGTGATCCTGCTTTTCAGCCTCCCATGCACTGGGATTACAGGAGTGCCCATGCCCTGTCTTAAAGTCCCTCTCAGTGTACCCCAGGGAGCGGGGCCAGCACAACATGTGAGGGATCCAGCCCACTTCCTGCATCTGCCTAAGCAGGTGCCTTAATTCGCTAAGGGATGTTTTGTAAATAGATGCACCACAAATATAACCTTAAGGTATTTGATGATGCAGTAAACTTTTATTAGATTCATGGAATTCGATTGTCAAAAGATATTCAGTATAAAGTGCATTTAGTAACAGGATGACACTTCAGCTTGCAACATTTCTCCTTCAAACATAACATAGGAAAAACAGTAATAAAATGGAAGATATAAGAGCAGTCTCTGGAAACCTGAGGTGAGACTGGGGAAAGAATTCAAAACAGAATATTTGCAAATTAGAAAGCAATCCTTTTAATTCATTACTCAAATAGTTCCAATAAACAATATTAAATAATAAATAAAATTTTCTGGTAAGACGAGAAAGAAATATGTACAATTGGTTACTTGCCTGGGATTTAGATGAAAAAAAAATAATATTGTCTTCTTTAATATAATAAAAGACATCTGTGATAGTGAAAGTGGAATGTCACCTTTGTTTAGCTCTAGCATAACTCCCAAACTTCTGAGTGAACTTGGGCAGGTCAAGGGGCCACAGTTTGCAGTCCACTTCTAGCCCCTGGCCACTTTCTTTCTGGCACTTTCCCTCTACTTTGTTTGCATAGCTACCTTTAACTAAGCAGCTTTGCTTCAAAAGTCTCTTCTGCTATGACTTCAACGCCTTAACACCAGCTGGCCAGGAATTGAATGAAGACCCTTAAAACAGAAGCCAAATTAAGCTTCTCCTCCTTTAGGTTGTGAAAACTGGGTATTTGGATCAGAGACAAGAAAGCGAACTGAGCTAATGCCAGTGAGAATCCGTACTGTTTCATTTACTCAGAGAATTTTTGTGTTTGTGGAATGTGACGACGCTCCATCTCTAGAAAGCTGTAATTGCTGCAGTAGCCTCTAGCAACTGTGAATTTTTTTTTTTTTGAAAACTGCCAGATATTCAAAAGTTGTATTTTCATGACTTTTTGATAAGATTGGTGGAGAAAAACATTATATGTAGTTATGCTTTTCTATGATTTCAAGGTAAAAAATCATGGATATGAACTTTAGATACTCAAATAAATGATAACATTTGAAGACTGCAACATTTCAAATGTTGGGAGACCATTTGAAGTGGGGGAGACCCACTTCTTCTGACCCTTGTACCGCGCAATACTTCCTACAAATCCAATTTTAAAATGCTGACTGAAATAAACAAGTCATACTTTCTGTCCAAACTGATCATTATTAAG
>PVKN010033309.1:0-11997 GCA_004027915.1 Capromys pilorides
GCCCAGGGACGTTACACAGTATTCCTGCTCCCAGACCCCTGCAACTGCCCAGTGCAACTCTGGACACTGGCATATGTCTCTTTCACAGAGCGACAACAGGAAGAGAAAGACACCATTTGCAAATGTGTAAATGTCACAGTTTCACAAGGGAGTAGAGCGTTCCATATCCAGAGTACACAGCCGCTCTTACTCTTGGGATTTATCTGATAGATACACCCATGTACATTTTTTAGTGACATGTTGAAAAGCCTGTTCACTTCCTGCTTAGGCTCGCCACAACTTTATCGTTCTGTACCTCAGTTTCCTAATTTCTTACAGAGAAGTAAAATGTGTACCACATAGGTTTCCCAAGAGACAGCAAAAATAACATTCGTAAAGAGATCAGTATTGAGCAGTGAATAAGGATCAACAAGTGTCGATCATTGTCGCCAGGAGGGTATAGAGAATCACACATCTGGCCATTTGTCTTATGATATTCTACCCAAGATGGAAAATTAGGAGCAGACTGCAGCACAGTAAGTCTTATACATACTTAGTTTAAGAAAAACTGTACTTCAAAAGCCTCAATGATTTGACTAATGTCAACCTAAGAAGAAGTCTCTAGTATGCCACAAATTCATCTTAATTCTTTTTCTGTTCCTGCTGTGTACTGAGACTGGGATGGATGCCTAGAGGGGAGCTACAAAACCAGTGGCAAAGAACTGCAGGTACACCTGTTACACTAGGGACCCATCACAAAAGGGGGGTGAGACATGTTGGAGAAGGCTTCTTTGGATAGGAGAAGCCAGGATCAGAGCCACTTCTGTTTATTCATGACTTCTAGGGTTTTTTATGTATTTAGTACAGGGTCTACAGGGTCTCACTCCACAGATCAGACTCATAGTGGTTCTCTTGTTTTCAGCCTCCCAAGCACTGGGATTGTGGGCACATGCCATCTCTCTCAATCACCATCTCAGCATGCACCGGGGATGGGGCCAGCACCGCATGCCAGGGATAGAACCCTGGCTGCTGCGCTCTGCCGAAGTAGTCGCTTTAATCCATTGAGCGATTTGACTGGCTCTTGTTTATAACTTTCAAAAAGGAAGTTAAACTTCGCAGTTATTTTAAGTACAGCAGCGGACAGTGATACTGTCACCAGGTCCACAGTGGAAAGAATGGCGTCGTGGGTGGCGCGTGGTGTGTCTGGGGTCCCCAGCTCTCCAGAGCTCAGGGCCCTTCTCCTGCCTGCTTGTGCTCTTCACTTTCTCACCCTACACAGCTGCCTAGAAGAGCTCTGTTAAGTGGATTTATGGATTACATTATCTAGTTTTAACTAAACCAATCCTCCTGGAATGAACAGCTGGTTTAAAAAATTAAAAAAAGATTCCACAAAGAAATCGTGGATTCAAGATAATGGCAAGAATGAAAACACAGCAAGCAACAGGCAAAACGGCGAGGCTGACAGCTCCATGGTTCCTAGGAGGAGCTGTGTACCAACCCAACAAGACAGAAACCACAGCTGCGGGAGATCGCACGGAACCAGTACAAACAAGTCCTCTGGATCTAACTCAGTATATGAGCCTTGATGTGAGTATATAGTATATTTTAAGTCACTAGCTAACAATACATGCCCACAGTTTATAAGGCAGTAAACATGTATAAATATTCAGATGTTCTTTACAGATGAAGTCATCAAAATGTTTATTAAAAAAAAAAAAAAAAAAGACTGGGTCCAAAAGATAGCTTAGTGGTCCAAGTGCCTGCCTGGCAAGCACAAGTACCTAGGCTTGTGCCATGCCAGCCATGCCACAGAAGGGTGAGCCACCAGGCCACTGAAACCAGGCATGGTGGCACATTCTGTAATCCCATTACTGGGGAGGCTGAGACAGGATGATCACTATGAGTCTGAGCTGTGTAGCAAGACCCTGTACCAAATAAATAAGTAAATAAATAAATAAACAAACAAACATTTAAAAATAACCAAGATTAATACAGTCAAAAGATGCTGGCACATGGGTCAATTTTAGCCACAAAGAAATGTAAAGAGGATTCCTGCAAAAAAGTACTATGTTTTGGGTTTAAAAATCCAGTATAGAAGTATAGGCTATAGGAAATTGGCTTGAACGTAGTTTACTCTGTAAAGGCCCCGGGTTTGCAGCTGATGCAGCTGTGTGCCAGGTCACAGTGTTTGATGGCCAGCAAAACGCTGCACTTGGGAGGCGCTCCAGGGGCTGAACTACAGCGCTGTGTTTGCTGCATTCTGCTGCAGCTCAGGTGGGAGAACAGCCAGCTACATCAGAAGCACGGCTCTGCCCGAGCCCATTCCGAGGAGAGGCTTCAAACCCAGGCTACAGAGAGGCTTCCCGTCCTGGGCAAAGCCCAACTAGGACCAGGACGCCCCCAGGTGTCTGAGTTTCATGAGTCAGTGAAGGGCGGGGACAGGGTCTGGAGGGCCAGAGGTCAAACGATGAACTTGCTCTACGTGGCAGGTGCTCCTCTCAGATGTGACTCCATGATAGCTTTGTCCTTTCCAGTACTGCAACCCAGGTCCCGGGACAGAAGCTGGTACCTAATCTGTGTTCTGTAACTGTGGTCATTGTAACAAAGAATCACTTGGGGGGATTCATGAAGAGGTTCATAGGTTGGATCCCCAAGGAGTCACCAATTTCAGATTTATATTTGCATGCAACCACTGCCTTGGCAAACTAAGATACCACCAGCAAAGACCTCTGAACCTCTTTATGATTTCTAATCAAACACTCTATTTCTATTGGTGATCCTCTATTAATACCAACTTTATTTTTTCCCAAATAATTTGGGATTTTCTTTCCCATCTTTCTTCCTTTCCTTTTCTGACAAACTATTTTTGATTGAAATTGTGCAGAGATTTTTAAGGTCAATTTTGCCAAAAAATTGTAATTATATTTTTTAATTTCTATGTTCCCCCAAGATTCAAAATATGAAAACAAATATAATGTGCTAAGGTTTAAGGAAGAAAAAGTAATTAAAGGGTGTGAATACAGTGTGCATGAAGGGGTGGTAAGCACTGACATGTATCAGATTGACAACAGAACAGGCTGAATAGGAGATGCCTCTTGCAGCCTAAGTGGAGGAAAAAGAGTCCTTCCCTAAACCATATCAGCTGTTACTAGAAATTAGACTCTTCTTTAAAAGAACTTCAAGTGGAAACAAATGGAAGAAATCACTGCCCAAATGGTGAATGAAAAAAAATATATACAAGAGCCAAATAGTTCAGTGATCATATTCTCAAAGTAGCAGGGGACAGGTGCCATGCTGTAGCCAAACTTAAAATAATTTTATTCATCTCTTACAGTAACTATTGCACAAAGATCTGTCTTCCTCTCTGCCAGCAATAATCAGGTTGTATTTTTCATAGAACATTTCCAAGTGGCATTGGTAGCCACGTCTTTCTTGGGAAGGTAAGTGTCTAAGAAGCCGGTCTGGCTACTCAAGAAAGGGAACCTAAGCCTTCCTGGGACAATGCTCCATGTCCTGAAGTGTTATCAGACAGGTATCTGGCCTTTGCCTGGATGTCACAGGAAACCCATGGACCTATGCCAGGCAGAGCAGGGATGGCCAGGTTGAGGCAGAAGGATCGCTAGGCGGAAGGACTAGGGCAGATGACCTCTGAGGGCTGCCCCCAGCAGGGAAACTTTATGATGTGAAGAAATGCTGAAAATGCAGGTCGGCTGGGTGACTAAATCCCACATTTCCTGAGTGTGGGGAAAATACGCAGTTTCTTTAAAACTTAATCTAAGGGGCAAGAAGGGGGCCATTTTTAAACTCTCTGTGTATCAGCACATGGATTAAAATACAAAGAAAACATGCAGATATTAGAACGTCATTTTTGCGAATAAAAACTGAGCAGGCAGGTGATGTCACATGCTCACACGCTGCTACACCCCACCAGCTTCGAGGTAGAATGGAAAGCATGTGTCCCTATCAGGAGAAATCCCCAAACACAACACCACAAAGCAACAGCTCGGCCGTGTCAGTGCCGCTCAGAGCACAGGGGCCGTCGTTCTCGTTGCTTGCTATTCTGGGGCACTGAGCTTTTGGGAAACGCAGGCAACCCTGCGGCTCCCCAGGCCCAAGATGACAGAAGCCCCTGAGTCCTGCTCCGCGACAGATGCTGCGCCGCGATAACCAGAAAGAATGGGCGATGCAGGACCAGCAGCTGGGCTAGACAAATTCAACGTCCCACCTGCTGTTGATTTACACATTCATCTTTCAGCCCCATCCCCGTCCATGGAAAAATCTGCCAGCACGACTAGAAATTAATCAATCTGGGGAATGGGAGGGAGCTCTCCATGGTCGATTTTATATTCTTTCTGTAAACACACGTGAGCAGCACAAAGGCAGCTGAGCCGAACAACAGCCGCTTCTCCCTGGCTCCGTAATCGCCCATACACCTGGGACACGCGCAGCTCCCACCGCTGGTTGGTTTAGATGAGGATTTTTTTTTTTTTTTTTTTTTTCTATTGAGGGTAAATTTGGCTTTGGAAACTAATTAGATATGTCTGAGTTTTTTGTTTGGCTTCCTGAGTAGGCTCTGGACATCTCATTTGCATTTCTGTCCTGTCTTTCCCTTGTTGCCTTTGTTGATTTTTTTTTTTTGTCTGCACAGAGAACGAGAAGGATTTCTAAACATGGCTCATCAGCCACGCTGCCCTTCAGAGCGTGCGTCCACACGTCCATGTCAGATCCAACGGCCTCATCTGCTGCAAAACAACATTTGCCCAAAGAACATTTCAGCTTAAGGAAATGCTCTCGACGATGCCTAATTCCCTACTGTGACTTCCCTTAAAGTTCTAATTAGTTGTGCACAGTAATGAATTCTGTAAATTGCAGTGTTTCATTTGAAGCTTTTAAGGTACAGGAGGCTCTAATAATGTATTTTGCTACAATCATTCTTTGAAGAAAGTAATTTCCAATTGTTGGTTTCATATTTTCAGAGATGTCAAACATCTCAGAAACAATCACATTGTAGAGCCTCAAGGTAATATTGGTTGCTTCATGCCATGACAATGTCAGATTAATGAGTAATTAATGACGTGCATAACGTTATCTCTTTTCTGCCAAGACCAAAACATCACGGTGAATTCATGTCAAGAAACGCTGTTCAACAAATGCGTTTTCAGAGTTTCTATCTTAAAATAACACACCACCAGGTCTATAACCATCTTCTTTTCGTGGTCAGTAAATAGGTGGGTTTCTAGATAACAACAGGAAAATACAATATTCATGTCATTTAAGCTATCTCTATATTCTGCTCATGTGTTTTGATTTGCTGGCCTTGAAGAGGAAAGAAGCCACTGCCACTGCTTAAGCCCCACTCTTTCTTTAAAGGAAGGTTTATTCTCACCCACAAATTTTCTTTACTGTGCGTTTGGGGATCATTAAACTACTTTTTATTCTGTATTCTTTCCATTTTTCCTTTCAGCCAGGCGCAGCTGGAACTCGACTGTCCAAGCATGCTGGCCCCTCCTCCTCGTCCTCAGAGATGGTCTCCTGCCTTGCAAGGGCAGCCCTGGCCCTGCCTGCCTTGGACGCCCTCTCCTCCTGGGCCCTCACATCTGCCTCCCCAGGCAGCCTGCATATGTGTACCCCACTCCTCTCCCTCTGGGAAGCCACCCTCTCTGTGGCCAAGACTCCTGCACTGTCTCCCGCCTCCTAACTCTTCACCCCAGCTCCCAGGTGGAGACCCCCACCCCAGCACCCGTTCTGCCCACTGCTTTGTGTGGCTTACAGGTCCCTGAGCTGGGGTGAGGACAAATCTTGGCCAAGCGCACATTCCCATGTGTCTGGATAGAGAAGCGCCCATGCCACTCAGCCATCACCTCCTGGATGCGGTCTCCCGCACCCCAGAGAAGGAGGCCCCATGCTTGGGGTGACTCGGCCAGGGCCCCAACACCACCTCCCTCCCCTCCCTATTTTTCACTAATGAAAGAAGACCCCTCTGTCCTCCCTCCCATGAGCTCTAGGTCATCCGCCATCCACTTGTTACACTACCTCTTTCTGTAATTATCCACTCTCTTTAATGAGCAGCTTCCCCAGCACGCTATTATCTCTCAAAATGAAAACAGCCCTCGTCCGACCCTGCAGTTATTCCTCTCTCTCCTCCATCTCACACCTTCCATCTTCTGCCAGTCCTCCATGCTGCCCCCCCCACAGCCTCCCCCTCCTCACAGGCTCGCCAGTTTCAGTCATCCCCCCAACCTTCCACAGCCTGGCTGCCTTCTTTCTTCACGATTCTACTGAAAACAACACTGCAGGCACATGAGGCCCCTGTTCGACGGTGCCTTCCTCACAACTTCTTCCTTCTTGACAGGCATTCTGAGCACTCTGAGCTCATTTATAGAGGTTTGCAAAATAAACAATGTCTGAGCGAGCCCCACCCACTAAATTAGGATTTAAGTGCTTTGAGGCAGGTGTAGTCACTGGTGTATTTCTGAAAGCTCCCTAGGCTCTTATACCACATCTCGAGCTAAACCATCCAGGGCAGATCACTGCTTGCACCTGCAAAGGCCCAGGGCGGGGCTCAGGGGTGTGTCCCTCTGCTCGCCCCCGCCCTCCTGGTGGCCCATTCTGCTCTTCTGGGACGTCGGTCTGGTTGAGATCCTCCTCCTGTTTTCTCCAGGTGTGATTTCCTCTGTCGTGCAGGCCTGCTCTTTCCCCTCCCACAGCCCAAGGTCTAGGGGTCATCTCTGGTTGAAATCTAGAACTCAGTTCCCCATCACAACCACTGTGCACTTGTTTCTATTTTCCCACTGATTGGAGTAGGCCAGTAAAATGGTACGAAGACTCAAACAATACCACGTGCCATCAGTCCCTATCACTGGTACCACTGTATCTTACTTTTCAGTTTCAATATAGAGTGCACTGAACAGGCAAAAAGAGCTCTCTACATTGAGTAAGAATGCAAATTCTTACAGCCATTACAGAAAACTACATGAAGGTTCCTCAAAACACTAAAAATTAAAGTGTCACATGACCTAGAGTTCTACTGTGTGGTGTTTTTTTTTTTTTTTTTTTTCAGAACCGGGGATCTACCTCAAGACCTTGCATTTGCCAGACAGGCACTTGTGCCCCTGAGCTATCTCCCTGGCCCTGCTCCTGTGTGGTGATTTACTCAAAATATTTTAATTCAAAAAGGAGAAAGGGTGTCTGCAGTCCTGTGTGTGAGACAGGACCACTCGGAATGGCCAAGCTGTGTAACCAACCTAAGGGAACATTGGCCGAGGAGTGGATAAAGAAATTAAGGTCCATGTAAGCAATGGAGTATTACTCAGTCTTTAAAAACAAAGCAATGTGATTTGTGACAACATGAGTAGAACTGTAGAACATTGTGTTACGTGAAATAAACCAGGCACGAAGTATGCTTTCTCATTTGTGCATGCCACTTGTAACGGCTGAACTCACAGAAACACAGCCTAAAGGGGGTGCAGAGGTGTCAGGGTGGAGCATGTGGGGAGGCGCCAGCCAGAGGGCACAACGTCTCAGCTGCATACGAGATGCAAAGCTTTGCTTCTTTTAGTTATACTGCAGAATGTGAGGCACACAGGAGGAATGCGGTCAACACCGCTGTACTGTGCATACTCAACACTGCTCATAAATTCCCAGTGTTCTCACCACAGAAATGATACGTATTTCAGGTGATACCGTGGTTTACAAACTTAGTTCGTCTGCCAGTTTGTGGGAAGGTGACTGATTGCATTTGTGTTTGTGTCAGGTAGATGGTCACCGTCACGTTTGCCGCTTAGCGTGGAATTTGTGAGCGGAAGCAAAATTTTGCCAAACGGTTTTATTTGCAAACTAAATTGTTTGCAAACAGAAGTGTTTGTGAACCAAGATATTATTGTTTGTATATTTTATTTATTTATTTAAAGATGTAGTACAGAGTCTACAGGGTCTTACTACACAGATCAGACTCTTAGTGATTGTCCTGTTTTCAGCCTTCCAAGAGTGGGGATTACAGGCACGCATCACCACACCCAGTCTCAGTCCCCCTCTCAGTGTGCCCAGCACAGCATGTGGGGCCAGAGTATATATATTAACACAGTAAGTGAATTAATTATTCCATATTATATATTAATGTGTACTTTATAAATAGACACAATCATTCATAATTTGTCAATTTACAATTAAAAATAAAAGGGTCAGAGAGATAGTTCAGTAGCATAAGCACCTGCCTGGCAAGCTCAAGGTCCTGAGTTCAATCCTAGGTACCACACACACACACACACACACACACACACACACATGCACACACACTTTAAAAGCTGAGAAAATAAGCTATTAAAAGTTGTAAAAATAATAAAGCTCACTAAAATAATATTATCAAACAAATGTTCAATTTCCAAACTCACTGATTCCAAATTAATGGAAAAATAAAGTCAGCAAGGCAAACGCCCTATGTTCTATCAGTTACACTAATTTTTGACTACACACATGGAAGAGGTTCTCTGCAGGACCATACAGCGTGCAAGAAAACCTGCTTTTCAACCTCATTTCTGGTTATTCAGAAATAGCTAAAATAATAAATAAATAAATAAATAGCTGGCTCTGGATTTCCCAGCCAATATTCTGGTCCTTAAACTGAGTGTGAGTCCTATCGTTTTCTCTCCACGGTACCGCGGGTGGACTGGGTAGGCTGTGGGGCAAACCTCACCCCCGACTTCCTGCCCAGATGAGACAGGCTATGCACAGAAACACAGGTAAGGGAGCACTGTCTCCACAATAGCTCCCAGAAGCCCAAGATGACACTGACAGTAACCGCCCGGCGTGAGCGGCACAAGGGCAGCCTCGCCACCTGCCGAGGGAGGCCATGTGACACTCATTTCATAAAGCTGCACAGTCCCAGGTTGCTTTCTCCCATCCTGTACCTCACAGAAGGTCAACACACAACCCCCCACGCAGGCACGCACACACGCACGCACAGTCTGAAGACTGCGGGGCCCAATTCTGTTTTCCGTCTGAAAACCCCAGTTTATGAGGCTCTCTTGAAACCGCCAACAGTGCTGTCTAAAGAGCACAGCCTTCTTAGCGTTGTGTTTAGCACTGGGAGTTGAACACAGGCTTCCACAGGCTGAGCACACCCTCGACCACGGAAACTGCCCCTCCACTGTAGGAAGGATGTTCCTCGTGCCTCGATGCTCTGAAACCTCGGAAGACGGCTCTTTTATCTTCAGCTGCCTGCGCAAAGGTGCAGCGCGCAGCTTCCCCCAGATGCCGCGCATACTGCACAGGTGTTCCTCCCTCGCGTCCCACCTTCCGCTGCTCTCGGACACAGACAGGCACCTTAAACAACTCTAGAAAGCTAGTGCGTTACTGCTACTTGAGCTTCAGGTGCACCACAGGCCAGCCCCGGGCTCACAGCCCACAGACGCTAGGTGCAGGCCACACCGTCTCTGTTTTACATGCCCTGGGAGGGACAGGCGGTGAGATGTAAATTCATGGCTAATACAGAAAGCTCGTGGGTCATATGGGGCGATATCCACCGCAAAATAACTGCATCTGTGGGTTGCAAAGAACAAGCATGTCAGTGCCAGTGTGCTGGGGATCGAGGAGAGGCACGGGGTTCCACAGCTTTCTGCCCGAAATTTGTAGGAAAGAGAAGCAGGGCACAGAAGAAGATACGCTGGCCTACTGGCAGGGGCTAAGATTCTGCCAGCCACTCAGCCTCAAGATGAATGCTCTGCCCCCCAGGGCCACTAGGCTGGAGGGCGTCGCTGCCGTGAAACTGCATTCATTTATTTTTATTTACCTATCTTTTTACATACTGGTATAGGGTCTCACTGTGAAGCCTGGACTCATAGTCATCCTCCTGTCTTCAGCTTCTGCAGTGCTGAGATTACAGGCATGCACCACTCCTGTGGCCATCTCAGCACATCTGGGGTTGGAGCCAGCGTGGCATGTGATGCCGGGGATTGAACCACGTCCCTGAGCTTGCCTAAGCAGGCCCTTAGTCCCCTGAGCTATTTCACTGACCTCAAAATTTAATCATGTAAGAGACAATGCAAAATCATTCTCAGGAAAGACATGCACAGGAACAAAATGAATCCAGCTAAAATATGTGTAGGACCTGCACACACTGTGTCCACTGCCCCATTATGACAGTCAAGAGTTGGAAGTGAGATGAGTGGATGAATAAGAAGTACGATATGCATAAAAGAATAATCTTCAGCCTTAAAAAGGGAAAGATGTCAGGCATGGGCGTGAACATCTGTAACCCCAGCACCTAGAGGCTGAGGCAGGGGATCACGGTGAATTTGAAGACCAGAATGGTCTATGTAGCAAGCTCAAGCCTGGTCTGACCTACATAGCAAGACCCTGACTCAAAAACCTGAGCAAACAGATAAATCATAAGATTTTTTTTAAAAGAGAAAAGAATCCTATTATAAACTAAAGCATGGATGAATCTGAAACAGCTTATGCTAGGTACAACAAGGTAAACACTATTTAATTCCATTTATGGGATATCACAATAAAGTCATAGAAATAGCTGAACCATGGTTACCAGGGGTTGGGACAAAGAGGAAAAAGAAGAGGAAAGTTGCTTAATGGGCAGAGTTCCACCAAGATGAGAAGGTTCTGGAGATCTGTTTCTCAACACTAAGTAGGCCTAACACTATTGAACTGCACACTTAAAATGGTTAACAGGGTGGGCCGGTGAGATGGCTCAGCAGTCTAAAGCACCTGCTAGGCAAGCTTAGGTAACCGCAGGGACCGCTGTTCGATCCCTGGCACCACATGTTGTGCCAGCCCCATCCTCAGGGCAGGCTGAGTCGGCCGTAATATAAATAAATAAATAAATAAATAAATAAATAAAGTTTTAAAAAGCAGAAATGTGTGACTCAGAGCCTTAACTATGCGGCCACATTCTGGCTTCGCTTATTTAAAAAAAATGGTTAACAGGGCAAATGTTAATGTCATTTTTTTATCATAAGAAAAATATGCAAAGAAAGAAAAAAAAGATAGGGATTGGGCGGGAGTGATTAGCAGTGAAGTGATTAGCCTTCATAGGCATGAAACTGCAAGCCCTTGCATTTGACAGGTTTCTCTTGGTCTCTCCACTGACATGGCCTTATCTCAAATTGGACTCACTGTTGCTTAGGCCACTCTTGCTCTAACATATGGAGCTAGAGCAATATTGACATTCTGTTCTCATCTTTTTCCCTTTATACTTGGTATAGGAGGCATTTGTGAATTGCTTTTCATATTTTTAAACTGCTGAAAACACTCTTAACTACAAAGACCTCCTCCCCCAGCACCACACACACACACACACACACACACACAAATCTCCTTCCACACCAGGTCTCAGGAGATATGAAATCAATCAGCCAAACGTCGATACTAGAATCAAGGTCCTGACAATCAATCACTTTTTCTCTTAAAATGAAGAAAACTTCCCAGAGATCAAAAGACATTCGCTACAGCATCTTAAGTCGGCGCTGCTTGGATGTGTTAATATAATTCGCAGTTCCTTACCTTTTCGTTGTGATGTGAAATGAAACGAGGAAATTTCATCGAAACATGACACGCGGCACATCATCAGGTTGGAAAGCGGCAAAAGAGAACCAGAAAGAGGTAACTGTTAGATGATGTCCTTGGAAAACAGGACGGAGAGTGCTCCTAAATAACATCTACTGCCTGAAGGACACAGCAATAACGCAGCGCAGGGATGTTTTGATACACAGCGACACACTTCATAGGCATCAACTTCTCTCTCCATCGTAATTAGAAACCGATTGCTTCTGGCGCAGAGAACAAAGGGAAGGCTCTTCAGCCTCTCCCAAGGACTCCCTTCCTGAGCCTGTCTTTTTAGCTGTTGATTCTGTGATCAACACACACATAGGACATAATTCCTCTCTCAATGAGGCAGAACACCAGGGATGCCTGGGCACTCAAATTTCTCCCCTTGAAATTTCTTCTCCTGAATCCAAGAAAAAGGTTCCACTCACTGGGCCTGTGTGCAATGCACTTGCACTGGTG
>PVKN010033310.1:0-12068 GCA_004027915.1 Capromys pilorides
AACAAAAAAGGAGGGACCATGACAACAGATGAGAAATGGGTTCCCTGCCAGGCTGAGCTCCAGGAGACAAGCAGCCATACCTGGCAGAGACCAAAGTCACAAGGTCAAGAGTAGCTGCTCCCCATGCCCGGCCTCTCTGCGGAGCCCGTGCGCCATCTTCCGACAGGACACTGGGACCCCTGCGGACTCCGAGGGGCTGCCTATGAGAGCATTACGTTCTCTTCCCCTCTGCAGTTGCTGTGGCAAAGGTCCAACCTCATTTTCCCAGGACGCGACCCGGGGGCTAGCACATCACTCTCTGCCAACTGTAATCAAGAAACGCCTGCCTCCCTGTGCCACTGGGCTTTTAAAAAACCCTACAGCTCTCTGTGGAGGCAGCCCTGGCCAGGTCTAGCACCTGCCCAGCAAGCGTGAGGACCTGGGTTTGATCCCTGTACCGCATGCTGTGCTGGCCCTGGAACCCAGTGTGGGGGCACACGACTGTAACTCAGAGCTAGGGAGGCTGAGACAGGAGGATTGTTACAAGTCTGAGCTGCGTAGCAAGACCCTGTACCAAATCAATAACTAAAAGATTAAAAAAAAAAAAAGTGCTTCCTGTTCAGGCCAGAGCCAGCACACGTGCCCCCCTACTAGCTTGCGGCAGGTGATGGCTTATAGCTGACAGAAACTGCCAACGGTGGTGGGTCAGGGCATCCCCGCGTCAGGCCCCAGCCCCTAGGGAAGCACAAGTCCTACACAGCTAACCTGACATCAAGGACTCCCACCAGGAGGCTCCAAAGTGTGCAAGAAGTTTGGGGAAGTGCTCCAGCTCAGATCCCGCCCGAGCTCCAGGACCTCCAAGCAGGCTGCCGGCACCTGTGCCCCTGGGGAAGGGGGCGGACCACTGGCAACTTTTTTTAAGTAAGTAAAGAATTCTAAGAGCTTTTAAACTTTAGGTAAGAAGACATTTTAAAAACAAAGTACAGCTTTATGTTTTTATTTTTCAAAGAATCACACTTCATGGTTGGGTGTGGTGGTGCACACCTGTCATCCCAGCACCAGAAAGCTGAGGCCAGCCTGGGCCACACAGTAAGTGAGTTCAAGGCCAGCCTCTACAGCAAGTCTCTGTCTCAAAAAACAAACAGACAAACAAACCCTAAAAAACCAACAACACATTCCATAACATTAATGGGTTTGCTTATTTCTCCTTTCTCCAAAAAAAGGGACACAAATCATCACACACTGAGGTCCTATTTTCATGACACTGACCAGTAACTTATAATTGCAAAAACATAAAACAAAGTAACGCCCCATCATCAAACCATCAAGTGAGACAATAGCTGGTCTGAGGGGCTGTACTGATTTATTTACCCCCTCAGCCAGAGAGCTCTCTGCAGTGTCGATGACCGCCCGCAAGTGGCCCTCTCTACCCTAGGCCGGAGCAGGGAGAGCTGTGGCTGAGCTGCTCGTGGGAGCTGGAGCTGCCTTCCCAGAGCCGCTTTGGAAGCCCAGTTTTATCAGCGGCTCCTACTCAAAATGAGTCAGGGAGAAGAAAACAAATTACACCTGTTGAGACTTCTCAGGAGCGAGCAAACCAGCCAGGAAGGCTGTGGAAACTACGAGAGACCCAGCCCTCGAAGCTCTGTGTCTGCGGCTTCCCAGTTCTTAGCTCTTGCTCTGCCAGGCCTCACCCAAGCTCCTTCTCAGGTAGAATCTTCATTAAAGGAGGAACACAGGCTGCTTTCACACCTGTGCTTAAAAGCACTTTAAGGTCAGACTGAAGGGCTGGCAGAGGGAGCTGCAACACCTGGCGGTCCCAGGTCACATGGTCCCCAAAGCGTTAGCTGGCTAGGACACAGAGTTTTATCTCTCCCTCCCTAGGTCTCCACGGAAGGAACCCACTTCTGCAAGAGAAAGCCCAAGCTAAGGAGAAAATGCTCACATACACACGCACGCACGCACTCCCCAAAGCAAATCATCCCAGGGGCACTGCTTCTATTCCCAGCCCACCAACACAGATAATCAAGAGCTGACTGTAAAGGGCCATTAAATGTAATCATTCTTATTGACTGCCCACGAATAAATAAATGCATTAACATAAATGATCCGAAATTGATTCCGTTCATTGTTCAATTGAGATGCTCTTTATTGTCCAATAGCCTCACCACCCACCACACTTGTGAAGGAACACATCAGGCCAGGGGAGACATGTACCGATGCACATAGAAATGTATGCATGCTGGAATGCATACACCAACACGCTTTGGCAGATTTTTTTCAGATACCATGAAATATGCATGGCACATAAAACTTGATATGCTAATGAAGTACAAATTATGCAGAACAATGAAAAATTTAGACAAACAAAACCTATCAAGCTAAGCAATGTGCTTACCAAGATAGACATACAGTTTGATAGTTTTGAGCTTTAGCTGTGCTCGACTACAGGGTGAGAGGGTTTTCTGGAGATACGTTAGCTGAAGGCGCTTATCAGGGACACTGCAAAAGCCTACAGCCGTTCTGGTTCTGTGTTTACACCGATGCCACATTCTAGTGCAGTTTGGAATTTGACTTTTGGATTTATTTTCATTTGCTACTTCCACTTCCTTGAATGGAGTTTAATTCTCAAACAAAAGCTTTGAAGTACACCATCCAACTTTGATCATGAAACACCTCAAGTTTTGGAAACCGCATTCCTGGCAGGAAGGACAAGAAGCGTACTTCTGATTGTATGCATCTAGCCCGACACTTGAGAGCAAGTTAATATCATTCTGTTTATATTCTGTAGTTCTTTGACATGACATTAAAGTCTCTTTTCACTTGCAATTGGAGAGACATTAATATCAGAAGGTCAATAACTAAATCCAAAAGACAAATAACTGTGTGGCCATTCGGACTGGCAGGCCAGTCAAAAGCTTTCTAGCCCTGAAAAAAGCCAGCTCTGAAAGCCAGGCCTTTCCTAGTCCCAGAGCCCCAGTGACTAACGCCAATTACCTTAGGAGAGTGGAAGGTGCTCTTCACAAATGATATTAAACCAGAAGAAAACTCTCAACTCGGGCACTGCGTGCAGCCTACGCAGCAGGTGCCCAGGGCCTCATCCCTGCCAACCACCAAGCAGAACAGACTTTTTCTTTCTTCTGATACATGGCCAAATCTTTTTTATTTTTTTTCTTCACTCTAAGATCATACAATGGATGTTTAAAATACTTGAAAAGCCATGTTTAATTTTTTTTTTTTTTTTTCCAATGGCTGTGCTTATGATTCAAAAAGCCTAACTCTGGAGGCATCTCTGGTCCATCCCAGTGGCTTGCTGGAGGCTGTAATAGTTGATTCTCCTACCGTGACCCGGCTGTTGGTGCCGGGGTTCCCTCCCAGCCTGTAGTTGTTGTAGGCGAGATGACTGTATGGATTGTATCCCACAAACCCTGGTGTGCTGGGCATTTGCTGATGGAAACAAATGAGACAAAAACACGAATGAGAAATGAGCTCAAACGAGGAGAACACAGAAATGAAAAATGATCTGCATATGGCATGCAAAAGCAACCTGAATTTAAACAAGCAATGATGTGTTGTAATTGGTTTTTTTTTTCTTCATTGAGGAAATTAAATTTTTCTTTCATTGAGAAATCAATTGGTCTACAAGTGTTTTTTTTTCTTTTTACAGGAGCTGGGGGTATCTGAGATTTGTGAATGTGTGTGGCTTGTTTTTTTTGAGGTCAATACACTGAAGTGTTTCAAGTATTTGGGGTACTTTATGGTCAGCAGTATGACAATAATTGTGATATATAATGTCTGAGATAGGAAAGCTTCAAGTGTAATATGCCCGAAGTCTGAAAACACTACATGCAAAACAAAACATGATATATTTGACAGCTATGTGGATGCCACCGTCTAAAAAAAAACAAAAACAAATGGATTTGCTTTTCAAAAGACACTTCTAAGTCATTTCCCATGTGACAGATGAGAAAGACTCAACTCGGGAAGCTAGGAACTGTCGATAGAAAAGAAGGTATGCTGGGGTCAAATGAATGCCACATACGTGATTGCAAAACAAAGACTTGTAAGGAATGTGTGGGTTTCCTTCCGGGGCGCTATCTGGTCTTTCTAACCCAGTCATTCTATTGGACACTGTTTCATCTCTTCTTTGATCCATCTTCCGTAGGTGAAGCGCAAGCAATTTTTCCACCTTGTCTGAATGGGAACCACCTTTCCAGCTGACAGGCGTGAGCCTGCCTTTTTCACCTACTTTCCTGAAAGCTCTCACCCTTTCAAAACATGACTGCTTGCTACAGCAGCAGCAGACTTCTCTGTTTTTGTGAATTATACATAGATATAATCACACATGGGCTCTCTTCTAACAGTGGCCCTGTGGGTGATATAATGACACCCCCTGCTCATGAACATCAGGGCAGAATGCAGAGAAAGAATGTAGCAAAGAGATCAAAGGGAGGATAGTTTTACCTGATGGAACACAGTCAATATAACTGAGTAATTTCATTTACTTGCAATTAATAGTCTTGAATTGTATACACATTTATCACATTCCCATTAAGCTTGAGTCTGTTTCCAAATAAACACAATGTTCCAACATGCCGCTATCTGTATGGATCTCTCTCTATCTTAGGGTCCAAAAGGCATTTCAAACAGGTAGCACATTTGATACTTTTCAGGAGAAAAGACAACTGACCAATTTCTAGCCTGTGTAACAGGAAGACGCAAATTAAGCATATTTAAGTAGGCAAAACACAGATGAAGTATCAAAGGCACAAAAGAAGTGTATGTCACTTGGCATGGAATAGCTGAGTGGTAAGGAGGTGGTGATGATGGTGGTGGTGGTGGTGGTGGTGGTGGTGGCGGTGGAAGGAATGGAACGGAAAAGAAAAAAAAAGGAGAGTCATTCCCTCAGCATCTGTTCTGGTAGGTTCCTAGCTCCTGGTCTATTTTGTGTGTCAGTGTGAAGTTATGACATAGAAATGTGACTTCTAAAAAAGGCAGAGCGAGTCCTCTCTAATGTGTGGAGTCAGCAGGGATTCGTTCAGAAGGGATAGTGCTTTTTTAAATATTCTAACGTCAAGAATGACAAGTCTGTCCTTAAGACACTGTGCACTGGCGGAGGCAGCATTTACGTCAGAATGACACCTTCCAGCCTTGCAAAGATAGTGGGGACCACGGTGCAGGAGGCAGAACAATGGGGAACTTTAAAAAAAAAAGGGAAGGGAAACATGCCCAGGCTGCAGGAAGGACACCGTTAGCCCTGGGGGGAACAGGGATCAGAACCTCAACTGGTCACTATGCAGATGGAGCTGAGGAGGGCCTGACTCAGAGGAACCAGACCAAGCAGAGGACTTTAAGGTCCGTGGGAATTAATTCTAAGGAGTGTGTTACAAGGATTTAACTTAGGACACATTATACAGTATCTCTTTTTAAAAAGCATTTCCTTCAGGCAAAACAAATTATTGATACATGGAACTACAACACCTATCTGCGGATTAGTAAATAAGACTATCTGGTGGCCAAAACAAAATCAAACAAGGACCTACTTAGGAGTGTAAAGTTGGTCAGCCTGCCATTTAGGTAGTAAGGGCAGGGAAGAAAAGCTAATAGCTATTAAAGAACTGATTTGGTAAGATAGGGTCAGTTAACAGTGTATTTTTTAAAAAGGAAACAAAACAAAAATTTCCCCCAAAAATCTTTAAGGAAGCCATTTCAGCAAGGCCTGCACTGTTCCTATTAGATCTGGTTTGTGGGTCAGGCAATTATTTTCCATGCTGGTCAAGCTGGGCCAGATCTTGCTGGGTGAACAAAATAATTCACAACTGTGATCAAAACACTTCACTCGCCAGCCAATAAACTACACTCAGGCTGCATTCAAATTGAGTAGCGAGAGCTCACCCACAGATGCTGAAATCCTGACTCGAACAGCTTGAAAATACAGACTGATGATGACTGCGGTTACAGGAGGCTTCACTGTTTTGATTTAGAATCAAAATTTCATATGTAGACAAGAAAGCAGAGAAAAATGCAACCAGCTGAAGGTCAGGTTTCAAAATGAAACAGAGCAAGCCAGGAGGAGCGTTCACTCCGTATCAATGGCAAGACCGAACAGTGAAGACTCACACGAGGGCCCGTCACTGAGGAAAAAGGCAGGCAGATCCACGGGAGGCCGGAATTTCACAGTACGTGGTCTTAAAATGTGGGGGTTGGTTCAAGCTAAGATGCAGAGAGTTATTTTATTTAGTAGGAAGTGCTGATTTTTAGCTGAATCTGTCATCCTGTGGCTGTGATGATCGAGTGACTGTCACTGGAAGACATCTGGGTTTTTGTATCAAGGCCAGACTTGGCTATTACATTAACAAGAAAATTAAAACTTACTGTTGCAGGAGCTGGGGTGGGAGGTGGGGCATAAGATGGTCTTTCTGTTTGAAAGAAAATAAATAACTTCTTGTAAACAACTGAGATATAATACTATGCAACAAAACTACCAATGGTCCTGTTTTGAAGAAAAAAAAAATGAGAGTATTTTGGAATTCCCACTTGCTAGGGCATTAGCTTCTTATCAACATAGATCGATAAATAGAAAAATTGAGACTTACTTGACATTTTGGAAGATTAAGTTCTCAGTTCCTTAAGAATGAATCTGAGACACTAAAATAAAAAAAAGGAAAAAAAGGAAAAAAAAAGAGAATCAAAACTCAGCAAGCATAAAAGAATGTTTTCCTAAAGAATAGGGTATTTTAATTGGTATTTCTGAGTAAAATCACTCCACTGTCATCTGTTGTAGTACTCAAGCCTTCTGCATATTTTAGCTAGCTCTTATTGGTCATCTGGTTGATCAGAACTGAATGACTAAGAAATTACTGGGGACAGAATAACTTAGAAATGTATTTTCAGGTTTTCGCTTATGATAGCGGTGCTACGTCTATATGGAAAACATTTTGCAGATGCCATGTAAACGTTTACTTAGACTGATAAAAAAATAATGACAATAGAATGTGATGTATCATCAGGGTGACCCCAACAAGGCCTACCAGACGCTGACAGCTAGAGCTCCCTGGGCAGCGGCTCTACCTTGCTTTCGGGGTAACAACTGTCGGTCAAATGGTGCAGCAAAATGTAACGGGTTATGATACGGAACATTACATTCTCTTAGGCTGGTAAACGGTTTCGGAAGTGCCGGGGATACATTGTGGGAGTCTCTCTACAGAGAGCTCCTAACCCCAACTTCACAGCTCACTTCAAAAGTTATTTCCTCAGTGGCACTTTCCTCAGTGACAAATTACGTGGGCAGAGTGAACTCTTCTTATCTGTATCCCTATCTATTTGCAATGACCCACAATCGTATTTCTTGGAGCTTTTAAATGTATGAGGGAACGGGCACCACCTAACGTATTCCCATGTCCCCAACAGTGTGCTCAGTTGGTAACAAAATGTTCCTGTGAGTACCAGCTCCCAACAGGGACACATGCGAGCTTGTTCCTTAGCTCAATAGTCACCACAAACCGTAAGACGGCCAGGGACAAAAATTTAGGCAAACACACTTCAGCGACCACTGAAATAATTTCATCCCACATCGTGTCAAGCAACAGGCTTTTCTGCTTCTGCTTCGCATTTTAAGGAAACTCCCTGGAGCACCAGGAATAATAAAAATACTGGTGGAAACAGCCTTTGCTCAGTGGGCCGGGCGGGCCGGGCGGGCCTGTCCTCCTGGCTCGCTTGAAGGGAGCTGTCAACATCCGGTAGGCCTTGCTACGGGGGAGTCCAATCCGAACCCGCCAGGAGCTCCCCGTGCAGCACACTGGAGCCAGCAGCCTTTCCCGCGACTGCTCTCCGGACTAGAATGGAAGCCGGAGCGCTGGGCCTGCTCGATCGTCGCGCGGGAGCCGCCCCCATGCGCGCCGGGCACGCGAGCTCCGGACACCTCGCTCGCATAGTCCCTGCCTCGGCCTCGGCTTCGGCCCCGGCCCGGGCCCCGCGACCCCACCGCACCTCCTCTGCGGCCCCGGGCCACAGCCGGGAGGGGGTCCTGGGCTCCGGGCGCTCGGCCGCCCGGCCCGGAAGTGCCCGGGCTGGGGTTGCAGCCGCCTCGGCTCCCCGCTCCCAGCCACGCTGGGTCCCCAGGGTCCCGTCGGACCGAATCGGGGCGCAGCTTCCCGCCCCCGGGGTCCCCGAGCCGGCCGCCCGGGGCGCGTGGGGCCCGGCCCACCCCGGGGCTCCCGGCCGCGGCGCGCAGGCCCGAGCGGCGCCGGAGGCCTCAGGAGGCCGCGCGCCGCGCACCCCGCGGGGACTCGGGTCCGCCCGGCGGGGCGCCCCGCTCTCCCCGGCCCCGCTCCGCACTCACCCGCGGGCCGCCGGCGCCCGCAGCCCCGCTCCGCGTCCTTTGTCCGCGCTCGCCCCGCCCTCGCGCCGCGTCCGCGTCCGCACTTTCCACACGCGGCGCCGCCGGGCCTGAGCGGGGGCGCGGCGGGAGGGGGCGGGCGCGCTGCCTCGGCCCGCGGGGGCTGCGGCTTTTTTCCTCGGGCCCCGCGGCTCCTCCGGCAGCCCCGGCTGAGTGTTCGCCGCGCGGGCGCCGATTCGTCACGGCGCGGGGGGCGGGGCGGGGCGGGGCGGGGCGGAGGGCTCGGAGCGGCGCGGGGCGTTCGGCCGCTGCCGTCCCGGGGGCGGCGTTTACGCGGCCTGCATCCGGGTCCTCATCGGCTGGATTACGCGGGCCGCGGCGTGCGGCGCCGGGGGCGCGTCGGGCCTGGGGCTGGCTTCCGCCGCCTATGGCTGCCCGCCTGCTCGCCGGGGTGGTGTGGCCGGGCCCCGGGCCCGCTGGCGGCGTAGACACCGCTGTCTTTCCGGATCCAGCCCGGACGTCTCCCTCCGGAACGCCCCCAACAGACACCCTTGCTTTGTTGGCGCCGCGCGGCGTCGGTCGGTCGGTCGTGCTAGTTGACGGGGCTCTGCCCCCGGGCTGTGTGGCTCCCTCCACTTTCAAGCATGGCAAAGGCCTTGAAGGCCGCGGCCAGGGCTTGGTAAGGCGAGACGAGAAGCAGACATTGTCCTGCTTGTCCCCAGGCTCTCTGTACCGTGAGCACGTTGGTGCTTTATTGTAGGGAGCAGGCCCTGTGCCGGGGCGAGGACCTGGTGACAGAAACTGCAGGGAACCGGGTGGAAATGCTTTTGCATCAGGGAGCTGGAAGGCAACTGTTACTAACGCCGGCTGCGGGCTGATGTGACCTGGGTCCGCATTGTCGACCCTGGCTTGAAGTAAAACGTCAACTTACACACATTTTTGTAAGCAGGAAGTACAGAGTCCATAAAGGGTTTTCTGTGCTTGCTTACATATACAGGGTCGTTTCTAATTGGCTACACATTTTGAGTCATACGTTGTCAGGCAGATGTGTCCCCGGCACGTTTAATCCGCAGGGGTCGGTGTTGAGCTAGCCTGCCCCAGGGCATAGTTGGTGAAGTCAGCTAACAGGACGCTAGCGGGATGTGGTGTTTGTGTAGGCCACTAAGAAGTTGGTGGGACAGGGCCAAGTGGGCCTGGCCAATTGTGAAGCTATAGTTTTAAAAACCTGACCTTTAGTTGGTGCTGACGTTCAAGGATACTGGCTGATTTCTTCCACGATCCTAGGCTTCTTCTCGGGTGTGCCAGCCGCACCTGGGCATCTCTGGAAATCTAGGAAGCGGAGGGTGCGCGCATCTCTGTCCAGGTCTTCCTCCTCCCTGATTTACACGTGGGGACAGGGAGGGCTGCGGTTAAGGGCCCACCGAAGGGAAGACAAAGGAGGGGCAGCCCCAGCTGTTCTTGGGAGGATGGATGCGAAATTGGTTTGTTTAAAGGAATGGAAAGGGTGACCAACGGGCTACGCGGAGCCTCAGCAGGGGACCGTAGCTTCTGGCTCTTGCTCGGCAGCTGCTCCAGGCTGACAGATAGTGGATTTCAGGAAGGAAGCGCCGCGGGTGGCACAAAAACGAGCAAAGCGAAAGGGGTCTGATTGGAGCGATTGCTTTCTGTGTGTGGGAGGATGCTGGGTCTTGAACCCAGGGCCTTGAGCATGCCGAGTGTGTTCTGGTGCTAGTCCTTCAGTCAGGTCTTTCTCGGGTCCCTTCCTAGCCAGTCTTTCAGATTAACTTAACGCCACAAGTCATTCTCCAACCCTCACTCCCCAGTCAGAGCTGTGCTTCATTTCTCCTTTTGCTTCCAGTCAGGATGAAAGCTTTGGAAAGTGGAGACTTTTTTTTTTGGGCATTTAGTATAGGGTCCACAGGCAGGGTCTCACTATGCAGATCTGACTCACGATCCTCCTGTTTACAGCCTCCCATGTGCTGTGTTTGCAGGCGTGCGGGGGTAGAACTCCTGGTCCCTGTGCCTGCTTGCAGGCGCTTTATTCTGCTGACTTGTTTGGCCTGCCCCCCCCCTCCTCATTACTAATTCTTTTAAATTTTCTGTTGATAGAGGGTCTTGCTACGCAGCTCGGACTTGTAGTCACCCTCCTGTCTCAGCTTCCCCAGCAGCAGGATTACAGGCGCGCGCCACCACGCCTGGCTCTGGACTGGCACAGCACGCAGTACCAGAGATCAGACTTGGGTCCTTGTGCCTGGCAAGCAGGCACTTATGCTGCCGAGCTATCTCCCCAGCCCAACTTCAGCTTTCTTTTTGGTGCTAAGACCCCCGTTTCCTCTCTGGTCTACAGTACTTACCTTTTCTTGGGATTCTTCTTTCTGGATAGGAAAGCCAGCAGATTCCAGCCCAGGCGCTGTCCCAGGTTCTGTCTGTGGGAAGAAACTGCTGAGGAAGGCAGAACTAGGGCAGAAGGGAAGGAAGGAGAGAAAACAAGAAGATGCCAGGGGACAAGCTCCTCGGACAGCTAGCAGGTGGCTCTGGGGCTTGATGGGAGCCTTTCAGAGACCAAGCGTCCAGATGTGCTCCAAACCCGCGCTGCAGTTAAACCTCAAGACTGAGGTTTTAGCTTAGTGAAGACAACTGTTCCCCGAGCTCAGTGGCTCGGGTGGGCCTGCTGTGGTGTGCGGGCCGTAGGTGGGCCTGCTTCTCCAGAGGACAGTGCTGTAAAACGGCATGATTTTTATGTACTCTTTCAGAGAATAAACTTTATTGGATTTTCTTTTTTAATTTTTTAGTACAGGGTTTACAGGGTCTCACTACACCGAACCTACTCATAGTGATCCGCCTGTTTTCAGCCTCCCAAGTGCTGGAATTCCAGGGCCGAGACTCCATGCCCAGCGGATTTTCCAAGAGGCCGGTGATTCAAAGAGGATGCTGAGTCCACCTCTGCATCATGAAGTTCCTGATTCATCTTTTTTTTTTTTAATAATTTTCACCCATGGGTGGGTGAGATGGCTCAGTGGTCTAAAGCGCCTGCTTAGGAAAGTCTAGGCAACCTCAGGGACTGCAGTTTGATTCTGGGCACCACATGCTGTAGCAGCCCCACCCCCAGGGCGGGCTGAGCCGGCTATAATAAGAATAATAAAAAAAAGATCTCAAAATAATTTTTGCCCCTTAAAACTAAGAGAAAGAGAGGAGAGAGTTCTGCAGGATCCACAAAGCCTGTGAAAGCCTTGTCATGGGCCAAGCGCAGAAGCAGGAGAGTTTCCTCAGCTGTTTCTATCTAGGAAAGCAGACAGCTACGAGGGATATTTCTCTTTTTCAAGACAGTCTCATGCGGTTCAGAGTAGCCTCAAACTCACAGCAATCGTCCTGCCTCAGCCTCCCGAGTGCTGGGATGACAGGCGGTCATCTGACCTCACCTGGTGTGAATATTCAGTTTCTGTGCCGTCAATAGCTATGAAATACTGGTGCCTGGCAGATTTTTAGGGCAGGGTAATTCAGTGTTTTTTTTTTTTTTTGTATTGAAAAAGTGTGTTGTGTTTCTGTGTCTTCTGTGTTGTCCCCGCCAAAGAACTGAAGCTTTCTGGGCACGAGTTTGGCATGTGGCGGTAACCAGGTAGGCCTATAGCTCTTGGGTGGCGGTCCGTCGCCTGCTGGTAATTGTGAGGCTCTAGAAATTGGGATGGACAGACTGTTTTCTTTTTAAGCAAGGAGATGGAACCCAGGGCCTCCCATACACTAAGCCAACAAATTC
>PVKN010033311.1:0-12055 GCA_004027915.1 Capromys pilorides
AGAGACTACAAATTAGAATTAAAGCAGAAAAATTACAGTGACACAGATTTTCACTTAACAAAATAATATGAATTTCACGGCATTTGTTGTAATACATATGCATGTATAATTGGAAGAAAGAAAAAAAATGAAAGAAATATATAAGAAATTAAGAAGACAAAAGGGAGAAGCAATTGAAAAAAAGGAGATGAAACAAATTAAAGCATTAATTGCTTCTTTCCACAAACCAGCAGAAATGTACAGTACAGTTGTCCAAACCATCCTGCTTACATACATAGATAAATCTCTTTGCCCTACTCCCTCTCCTGTCCTCCTCAACTCAGTAATTCTTTCCTTTTAAATAAGTTCATTCCTTTTTATCAGTGTCTGTTGTACCCTCCAGATTCAGTTTTTCTCTTTCAGGTTCTCACACTAAAGAGAACACAATGTTTGCACATGCAGGTCTGATTTATTTCACGTTAGAGTATGTTCTCTAGCTGCATCCATTTACCAACAAAAGACTTAACTTTATCCTATTTTCCTGAATAATACTCCATTGTGTAAAAATACCACATTTTCCTTATCTACTCTTCAGTTGGGTTGTCTCCAGGATTTAGCTATAACAAATTGCATTGCTATAAACATGGGTGCAGTGGGCCCAAGATCACAGCACTCCTCTGTAGTCTTATCCTTAAAACTAAAACTTAGAAATAATTCAAATGTACGTTAGGTGGAGCATGGCTAACAACTTCAATTATAGCAGAGTATAACAATGATGAAGAAAAAACTGATTAAGCACTAGCACTGATGATACCAAAAATCATGTTGAGTGAAGTCTTTAAAAAAAATCTTAAAAGAATCTACTTTCCCTTACCAAAACAGTTGGTGACTTATGAATAATCCAATATAGGAATCTAAAGGATGTTTGAAGATGTTGTGTGGAGTTTCTTGGAAGGAGATGATTGCCTATAATACAACCAAATAAATCAATGCTGTGAGAACTCATAAAACTCTTAGAAAGGGAGACTAGAATCAATAATCCACAAAGAAAATGGAAACTACAGCTTCAGTACCAGGTAGGTAATCTCTGGAATAGCCATTTTCAAATGAATAGATTTTAGCGAGGAGATTGGGGTGGGGAGGTGGAGGTAGGAGCAAGTATTGGCAGTAAAGGTGGCAACCCTCCTGCTCTGATCAGAGGGGAAGATGTTACATAGTGATATTTTCCAGGGAAACTTTGGGTGCTCCTCTCCCTATGAGTACCTGATGAAAAATATCAGTGTGTGTGTGTGTGTGTGTGTGTGTGTGTGTGTGGAAAAAGAGGAGGGTGAGGAACTGAAGTAGAAGCATCCTGAAATCAGAAACAGTGGATTGATTTTAGTTTTTGGTGTCAGAACTGTGTCTTGTTGAGGCTGGAAATTACAGATCCTGGCTCAGACAGGAGAAGGTGCAATCTCCATGGTGAGGCTTCTTGACAGAGCAGATGAATGCCTTTATGTTTCCAGTTACTGGAAGGCATTGATCTTCCAAAGATTGCCTTTTATCTGCATAAACAATGAGGTTTATATAACTTGACTCCCCAATGGAGTCTCTTCTAATGATCTCCAAAAGTATTCTTGATATCTGAATGCCTTCAGTATTGCTGAAAGGCAAAAAGGTCTTGAAGAGAAATCAGAGAAAATGCCAACATCAGGACGTGGGTCTTTCCTGCCAGTGATGGTAGGAACAGTGGGTCTCTAACCCATTTCTTAGTTTCCGTTAAAAAAGAAAAGAAGAATACTTCAGCTAACTGATCACTTTACCAAAAGTGGTGTGAACTAGATAATAGTTATGCATTTTTGAAGTCAGACTCTTAGAAACCATTTTAAAGAATTTTCCTAATCCTTTAAATGAAGAAATATTTAATATGACTATAATTAAAACTTCATTTTAGGAAAACTGAGGCATTAATTGAGTCCTTTAATAATTAGTGCCACTGATTTTATTGGGATGACAGCAATTTGTATTATATGTGAGATGGACATTGCTTTTTACTTGTAGCCCTCACAATTTGAACAATTCTTATGTTTTATATTCTAAAGATGCAAAAATCTGTCATCGGTCAGGAAGTTAGTTTTGTGCTTATGTGTTACCTGTATTCATATTTGTTATGTTTTAGGCTAAGAATGACTTCTCAAAATTTCACAGATTCAGAGGCAGGACTTTACAAAGGTGATTGGATCACCAGGAGTGATAGCTGCCTTGCTCCTAGGAGCTGAGGCCTCGTTAGGCGTGGGTCTCCGGGGCCTGACCTGGAAGGGCACATATCCTCCTCAGCTCCTGCCTCTCTCTGGAGTCATTCCACTGTAGTGAGAGCAGCTCTCCTCCACTGCAGGCTTTTCAACCATGTCACTACCACATTGGAGCCTGCCAGCCATGAACTGAACTTCTAAAACTGGGCCAAGATAAACCTTCCCTCCTGTAAGTTGTGGATACCTGGTACTGTGTCTCGGCAAGATGGAAAGTGACTTAAGACAATATTATCACAGACATTTCAAGATTCATTTGTCAACCACAAAACTGGTCATATTTCAACAGCTGCTATACTTGCGCTTAGCGATGGAAAGGTGAAGATTCTCTGAAGTGAATACTTGACTGGAGCATTGGCATTTCTGACAGAACTGGCAGTTTTTGTCAAATTGAGCAAGGCGTTAGGTCTACTTTGCTTTATGGATTATATATCTCTTTTTTATGAATTATATACCCTTCCTGCTAATTGTGCTAAACCGGGAGAGATTACAAAAAAAGTGAGAACTGTCTAAGCTCTATACTTCTCCTTTTCTTCAGCATATCTTTAGAAGGACTCCAATGGGAGTAGCCACAAAGTAGCTAAAAAACAATGAAGGCAATGGTGACAGAGGGAAGCTGTGTGTGTCTGGGACTATATGGTGACCTTTACTTTACTACCTGTCAGTTTACTATTCTATTTTTATGGACTTTTTAAAAATATTACTCTCTTAGAATTTAATCTGAACAAATTTGGAGCTCTAAGGCTAAATTTATCTTAAAAAGTACCCCCTTTTATCATCTTAGATGTTTCTAACATTTTATTCTTTCCCTCTAAAAAGTGCTATTCATGCTTATTTTGTCTGTTAAACATATTTTCTCTGAAATTGCGGGAAATAAAATAATTTTAATAGCAAGCATGATTAATGTACAGATTTGCTTATTTATTTATTTACTTATTTATTTATTTTGTGGTGCCAGGGATTGAACTCAAGACCCTGCACTTGCCAGGCAAGTACCTATTCTACCGAGCTATCTCCCCAGCTCACCTATTTATATTTTAATATAAGGTTCTCTTATCATCAAGTAAAATACTGTACACATTCACAGTCTAGTAAGCAAAAGAAGCAACATGTCAAGTTGGGCAAAGGTGAGATTTTAAAATATATTCCAGAAATATATAGCTTGACTTCTTGATTTCAGCTTTATAGGTCTGTCTGTTTATTTCTCTCCATCACTGTTTAAATTCCAGTATAAAGGCTTTAGCTACAGATTCTTTCACTGAACACATCTTCCCTGAATGGTATAAAAATGCATGCTATTCTTTTCTAGGATGCAACTATTCTGTTAGCTTTTATTTTATTTTATTTCATTTTATTGTATTTTATTTTGTTTTTAGAGTCAGCACTACCCTCAAAAATATAGCTGTGTTCAGGTACATTTAAATCTGAATGAAAATGGATAACTGAAATTTCCATGTTACTTTTTAAATTCAGAATAAAATGTATAAGCAGCAAGTTGAGCAATCAAGTATGGAAATGTTGATAACATAGTAAATCAACCCAAAACTTTGTGGATGAAAGCAGTAATAACTCATGTTTTCTCATGATTCTATGGCTTAGGAATTTGGACACAGCTTGGCAGTTCTGCGTGTTGTTAGCTGGCCTGGGTCAGTGGACTGCACTTAGCTGGCTCACGCTGCTACATTCAGCTGGCAGGTTGAAAAGCCAAGGGCTAGAAGGTCCAGGTTCTTCTAGCCATGAGGCCTTGCTGTGCCTTTTGTTCTTTACGTGGGCAGTCTGGCCTCTCTCCCCAGATAAGATAGTGGTCTCAAGATAGTTTGACTTCTTACCTAGTTGGTGGTTTCCATGAGGAAAGGCGAAAGCTGGCGAGCCCATGTCTTTTTCTCTGCATTTTACTGGTCAAAGCAATCACTGTGCCTGTCCAATTTCGAATTGAGACCAGTTATTTTCTACCTTCTCAGGGTTGCAGGGGCAAATGAGTGACAGAAGGGGAAGAATTAGTGGTGACTGGAGATGATCTGCTACAGTGATTTGCTCATTATTGAAATTAGAAGGGACTATTGTCTGAAAACTGCCAGCTTTAACTTGTTGCAGTCATGTGAACTGCTGCTGTAAAAAAAAAGCTCCGAGAGTCAGCACAGTGGTACATGACTATACTTACAGCTTCTTGGAGGCTGATTCAGCAGGTTGCAAGCCCATCTAAGGCCAGATTGGGCAACCCAATCTTGGCTCGAGATAAAATGTGAATGGGATTGGGATCAAGTTCCCTGGTATAGCACTGGCCTAGTGTGCACGAACCACTGGCTTCAGTCTTCAGTCCCCAGTTGGGAAATAGGCAGAGTAGCAGGCTCCATCTCTGGGCAGTGGCATTCTCGCCATTTCTTACCTTCCTTGACAGTGCTTTTATTATTTGTAGTCAAAGCTTCCTTTTATGACTGATTTACTAAGAATTTTTAACAGATCACTAGATAATCATCAGATAAGAGTAATTCTGGAATCTTGCTGGCCATAAAGTAATTGGTATATCTAACTGATCATATATAATAGCTTGTGTTTTATTTTTCAGATTCAGTTAATTATATACTTGTGCTGCCTAATACAATAGCTTGGAGCTATTTGTGACTATTTAAATTTCAATTAATTAAATTAAAAATTTATTGCCAGTCATGTTAACTATACAGAAAATGCTTACAAGCTGCATGTGGCTAGTGGCCCAACACTGAACAGTGTAAATGTAGAATACTTTCATCATTACAGAAAATTCTAGGCTGGGCATAGTGCTGCACACCTGAAATCCCAGCACTCACTCAGGAGGTTGAGGCAGGAGCATCACTGTGAGTTGGAAGCCAGCTTGGGCTACAAAGTAAGGCCAGTCTGAACTACATGGTGAAATCTTGGCCTAACAAGACAGAGACAAAAAAGAAGAAAACAAAACAAACCAAAACTGAAGAAAATTCCAATGAATAGCACTGTGGACACAATTATCTAACCTGTGTGTTGTTGCTTTTCTGTTTTGCTATCCAAAGAGTCTTTCTTTCACAAGTGTCTATCGTGGATCAGCACTGTAGAAAAAGTGACTCAGATTCACTGTTGTCATTTTAGTTGTCCTGATGAACTAATTACTACTGGAATTAATCTGCCTGCTAGACTTAAAATTTTAATTCATATATAGTGACCCCTCCTTTCGGTCTTTTGTTTGGGGCGTCTCAGGGATCAAATTCAGGACCTTGTGCTTGCTAGGCAGGCACTTGTGCCACTGAGCTATATCCTTGGCCCTTTCTGAGATAAGCTCTCACTGTGCAGCTGAGACTGGCCTTCAGCTTGCTTTATAATGCCCAAAGTGATGTTTTAAAGATTTTTGTTGGTTTTTAAATGGACTAGAATCATATAATAGCTAAAATGCCTCATACACTGTTAACTGTACTTTTCCTATTGTGCATGGGTTCTAAAAATTTCTCTTTAAGACAAGCTCCTTTACTACAGCATAAATTAGGCTGCTTGTTCATATCAAAGTCATTTGAAGTCATGTATATCACTTTCTCAGTTTAAACACACTTTCTGCTGTAAGATCTTTTCAGATCTTGATATATGCCAATTAAAATATTGACTTTAAATAAACAGGTCATAAAAATGAAACATTAAAATGATTAGCAGCCTAGTTCTTATCACTCGACACAAAGTAAATGAGAATTGCACAATACTGTACTGAAGAAGCACAATTTGCTTGGATAGATATGCCCTACATATTTCAAGCTCTTTTTAAATTATAGTGCTTAGCATTGAGAGATTGGGAATTAATATTCACTTTATGATGGTTCCTGAAAGACCGTGTGTATGTATGTATGCATGTATGTATATAGTCTTTTTGAGACACGGTCTCACTATGCAGTTCAGGCTGGCTTTGAACTCACTTAACCCAGGCTGGTCTTAAACTTGCAAGAATCCTCCTGCCTCGGCCTCCCCAGTGCTGGGATTTTAGAAATGCATCACCATGCCTAGCAGTTCCTTAAAGACTTTAGATACCACCTTGCAGATCTGGTGTGGAAAAGAACAGTGCCCAAAGCCAAGCCATATTTCTTCAGATCAGAATCAAATAGCTTTTTTTAAGGAATGAAATTTAACAAAAATGTCTTCCAAAGTGGAAACCTCTTTTGCACTTTAGCATGATCTATGCAAACCAGAAAATCAAATTATACCTTAAGGGGCTGGGAAGATAGCTCAGCTCAGAGGCTACTTGAAGAGCACAAGGACCCATGTTCGATCCCTGGCACTGCATGCAGTGCCACCACCCCACCACCCCTCGGGGCCCTGCCAAGCTAGCCACTGAATCCAGGCGTGGTGGCACATGCCTGTAATGCCAGTGTTGAGGAGGCTGAAACAGGAAGATCGCCATGAATCTCAGCTGCTTAGCAATACCCTGTACCAAATACATAAATTAAAAAACAATAAATACATACAATACATAAAACAATAAATACAATACATAAATTAAAAAACAAATTATAACTTAATGTCCCTTAATGTTTGTTACTTGCGTGAAGTTTCAGTGATTTTAATTGTGAAAGTCCAAAATGAAAGTTTTGTTGCTGAAAACTTGAATTCTGTATATAGACTTGTTTCAAGTCTATTTTCCAGTCCTGTCAAAACCAGTGCGGAGTAGCTGCTCACCCAGGAGATTAGCCAGTTAGCTAGAAGCCAGAAACCAGAGAAGAGAAGGGGAGCTCACAGCGTGTCTTTGTGGATCCTCATAATGGACGGGGCTGCTAGAGCGATTTCTCAGGTAGGTCTAATTCTTCCTTGTTTCTGTGGTGGACAGGCTACTTTGTTTATCTGTGCAGAATGCCAAACCATTTAGTGAAGCACTTGTCACCAGTATTTCCTAATCACTTTATCTTGACACACCAATGTACACAGAGATTTCCTCCAGTGCCAGGCAAGCTTTTCAGAGAGCCTTGACTCCTCTAACTCAGTGGCCCAGGCTGCCCACACAGCCTGTGTGCTCTGCGCCTTCCCTTTAACATTTCGCATTCCTCATTTCTGGACTTTGCGAGGGCCGCCGCTTGATCAGAGTGAGCCTGCACTTTCTAATCTGAGCTCCTGCACAGGTGCCAAGGAGCACTCGCGTCTTTAGGTAGCACATCTCACAATCTGTCCTTAAAATGTGCTTCTTGCTTCTCTTTGAGTAAAGCATTACCAATAACCTGTTAAAGTGTAATTTCTTTTTCTAGAGTCTACAAGGCATTTTTCTGGACAGCAGATGAAAGAGGAGAGTGAAGATAGAAAAGCCTTGGTGTGGGTGACAAATTTTGTAATTGTTATAAATGTTACTATTTCTAGGCACCCAGAAGGTGTATTTCTGTGTCTTGGCCATTCTCACAGGTACTTTTAGACTCTTCCGCAGAGCTTTCTGTAGTCACCATTTGCCCTCGCTCTTTCTCCACGTTCTCTCACTGTGTGTCGGTTAGATCTCTACTAGATCACCGACCAGGGTACCTTTGTGCACGTCTCTTCCTTATGGAATCTATCAAATCTTTCTGTGTATCTTTGAAAATATAATATATATTTATTCCTTAGAACAGATTCATACTCAAAAAATAGCATTAAAAACCTACTCTATACACTATAAGACACTGGTGATAAAACAATAAATAAAACATCCTCTGGCAAGGAGCTTTGCTAATAAAGCAGTGAGGATGGACTTTAAATAATTTGATGAATCCGTAAGAGAAGATGCTATATACTAGGAAAGCCTAGCCTTTTCCAGAGAGTAAGAGGAAAGATTTTGTAGCAGAAGTGATTGAAACTGAGATTTGAAAGGTAAATGAGAGTGAACTAGGCAGAGGCAAAAGGGAGAGCATTCCTTGTGGAGGAACAGGTGTGTGAAGCACATGACTATATTGGTTGCCTTGCAAGTGTGAGGAGCTCAAAGATGAAAAGAGCCGGACCTCAGCCAGCAAGGAAGAAAATGGTGCAAGAAGGTGTTTCTAGAAAAGTAAGCAGAAGTCAGATCTTGCAAGGATTTGTAGGCCATTTTGAGTATTTGGTTCTTTAGTTTATTTAGTCAGTCAGGCAGGCAGTCAGGCAGTCAATCAGTTTAGATTAAGAAGCAGCAGAAAGGTATGAAGTAGAGTGTGCTTCATCTGCGTTTGTCCTATCATCCTCAGGGTGAATTCCTGGCTTACAGCTTCTGTGACTTTCCTATGCACTCTTGTTCTCATTTGCACTGTTACCTGTTATGAAAAGGGAGGAAGTAGGTGGTCTTTGGGATCTTTCTATCTAAAGATAAAGAGATCCTTTTAAAACTTGAATTTTCTTCTGTCTCCAAAGTTGACCATTTAGGTTGTTACAAAAATATGATTTCTAACAATCATCTTCCTCAAATTTATTATGAGACTGTTGTGTAAATAAACAAGGCCATTCTTGAGTTCTGAGATCATTCCTGCAGCCACATGCAAATCCTGCTCCAAGAACACTTAGCCAGCAGTGGAAAAATCCCAATGTCTTTCTCTTCCGGGAGCTGTGCATCATACCAGCCATACACAATCTCACAAATAAGCCTGGGGAAGGGAATAACAGTGCAAATGGCTGGTGAGAGGTGCCTAATCATTATTATTATTTTTTTTTTTTAGCTCAAACTCAGACAGATTAGGGAAATTGCAAAACTTGCAATTGTGTGCAAACATGTAAGGAAAGAATTATTATTGTCATTGCAAATGTAAAAACCCACTTCACAACATTGCCTGAAGAACTTTGAGACTAACATTTTTTAAACACCAGTACAAAACAAGGAATGTATATAGATAAAAAGGCACAAGTCCAGAAAGATTATTTTTAATTTTTGAATCCAGGGAGCCAGTAGAGATGAATGTAGTTGTTCCAGTTGGCCCAATTTCATTGAACAAGATCACTGAAGAAAGTAGTTTTTAGTCAGAAAATGATTATCATTGCTATACTAGATAAAAAAGATAGAAAATTAGAGATAACAGTTTTTACTTATATAAAACTGTTTTAAATGTAAACTTTGTGTGTATTTATTTGTAAGCCTGCTAAGATCTTGGACATGGTATTTAACCTTGACCTAGTTTCCTATAATATGACAGGGGACGTGAAGTGGCTGTTTAAAAATAAGGAGCATCATACAAATGTGTTTTCTAGTAGTATTGTTTCCATTAATCCTCACCGACTAACAAAGCTTCTCAAACTTAAGGCAGCGAGTGTTGCATGCCTCCTGCCACGGGCTGGGATCTGTGGCGCATCTTTCTTGCTCTGTATGACTGACCAAGCCACTCATGCAGCATTATTTTCTGGCTTTATGGATTTCACTGGGCTGCAAGTTCCTCATGTTCCTTTGGCTACGAGTGTGCAGGCTCAGATCTGAAAGCCACTCAGCAGCGACAGGGTGGCACTCCTCTGGCCTAGTCACAGGGCCATCCTGTCTTCCAGTGGGGTTACAGGAGGCTGTAGCCTTGACTGAGGAGGGTGAAGTCCCATTTGGAAAGCATAAGCAGAATGGAGGAATTGTGGCAAGCACCTACGAAACCTCCTGCCATAATTATTAGTAAAATAAAGTTGAAAAGATTAAAAAACTTCATTTCAAATGAAGAAGCTATTAGAATCATTCAGCCTCCAGTGCTTCCAAGAGATTAAATTTTTTCAATTAATTTTAATACAAATGTGCTGCAAATAGTAACTGTCACATATGTTTGAAGTCGTTATTCTAGTTAAAGGGGCTTTTCTAGTTTTTTCCCCAAAAATCTAATTCTTAATTTAACCTTACTGAGTAGTAAAAAAGAAGTGTACTACAATCATGCTTTTTGTTGTTTGTGATGTAAATTTCACTTTATATGCATCTTGACACAAAGGAAATTTCGAACTCCCTCTAGTGGCAAAAGATTTTTCAAACTTGTTTTGCCAAAAGAACTTGCTTGAATTAGTAAAATGGCTGACTTATGTACAACAGAACGCAGTTTCAAAAATGATTGATTTTTGTCACAGTCCCTACTTTAGCCTGTTTGACTTACAGATGGTTCTTTCAGATCTTATGAGATATGATCACCTTCTAAAAAACATTGATCATATGACTTACAAAAAAAAAACTTCGTTAACTTTTAAGACTGACTATTCCATTTAGTCAATAACTTAAATAAAAGTTATTTTGTAATTTTTGTTTGGTGTGTGTGCGTGTGTGTGTGTATGTGTGTATTTGAGACATGGTTTCACTTTTGTGGCCCAGGCTAACCTCAGTCTCCTGTATGGTAGGATTGCGCATATGTGCCACAATTCTGACTGAACTATTATGCCCTGACAATTGAATATACTGCTCTCTGATTAGAATGTAAACTGAATTTTCATTTTTTTACCTAGAGAATTGTTTTTTGAATACATTACTGTACTGTATTTAATTGCAAAAAGTCAGGGCCGGTGGTATAGCTAAGCAGATTAAGTGCTTGCTTAGGAAAGTGCAGGGGCCAGGATTTGGTTCCTGGCCCCGCCTGCCGCACGGGCCTGCTCTCAAGCCCGCTGTGCGGGCGATGGAGTCAGGGGTGCGGAGATGCATGCCTGTAATTCCAGCACTTGGAAGGCAGGAAACAATGAGTTGCATAGTGAGACCCTGTAAGGAAAAAAAAAAAAAGTAATTGCAAAAAGTCTTTGGATAGAGAGCAATAGACAGCAAATCAAATGTGAAGCTTGTAAGCATCACTAGCCAATCTAGAATGAATGAATGAATGAATAAATGAATGAATGAATGAATAAATAAATAAAAATAGAGGTGCCATAGTCTTATGCTTTCTACTCAAAGTTCAAATTTGGATTTTTGGGCAGAGATAGCTTGGTGGTCTGAGCACCTACTTGGCAAGCACAAGGACCCAGGTGTGATCCCTGGTACTGTCCGCCATGTTGAACCTGGAACCTGGGCACACTATGTGGGCCACCAAAACCAGGCATGGTGGTGCACACCTGTAATTCCAGTGCTGGGGAGGCTGTGACAGGAGGTTCACTATTACACTGAGCTGCGAAGTGAGACCCTGTACCAAGTAAAAAAAAATTCATAAACAACTACAGATTTGAAAATATATTTTGATTTTTGTAAGTTTTGAGGAATAACATTCATCCTAACTATCACCACTATCATTCTATACAAAAGAAAGCACAGTACTCATGGGCAAAGGAGATCCAGCTGCTACAGGCTTTGTAAACTGCTCCTCTCCCCACCACGCTGCCTAAGGCAGTTATGAATGTTTATTAACTTATTCTAATTCTCTCCATTTATAGACAGATTTATTCTAATTTTTCCAAAGACTTTCTGTAAAGCTGTTAGAAAAGACATTCTTAACAATGTTCTGCTTTCTCAAGTATTTATGGAAGCTAATCCGGTTTCCTTAACCTGTATCATCTGGCAGACTGACACCCGTATCCCTCTGTTTTTCAGTCTACAAAAGTAGGAATATGGCCAAGGATGGAGAAAATCCACTTTTTTCCCTATTAAATCCAGAACGTGAAACTTAAGATTATCAGAACAATTCCCAGAGGTTTTGTTTTGTTTGGGAGTGATGGACTAGTAAAATTTTACTAACATAGTTAAGAAACCCAATCAAAAGTTAGGCTTTGTTTTTTCCCAATACCTCTGTTAGTTGAACATTTATAACTTGTGGTCTCAGTTACATCTGGTGTTCTTAGCTGGCATTTCCTCTGTTGAGATTGCCTCCCATTATTTGCTTGGTTGCATTTCCAGTTGTCGTAGAGTGACAAAGTTGAGTGTAACTATAATTTTGATTTTTGAAAAAAAA